>JARHVA010003123.1:0-207500 GCA_037957365.1 Torreya grandis
AGTGAATTGGGTGAGTGGATAAGAATGTGGTATTTCTTCTTATGTGTATGCTATTAAAATCTATAGTTGATAAAATCAAGAACAGGTAAGGTGGAGGAGGACTCAAATAGAAATAACCAAATTATAGCTTGTAAGTGATAGCTGATAAGGTCAAAACAAGCAAAGTTGTAGCTTTAATGGTCCATGTGTGCCAGGTATCTAAGGTAGGAAGTACACTTAGGAAACACCAAAGGTTTCAAGTGATAGGACTAGCTTGGTCTCCATCAAAAACACCTAATATATATGCATGTGTATAATAGCCAATTATAGCGAGATAACATAAACAGTCAAGATAACCAATGCAAGGTTGGTTTAAAAGGGTCAACGATCAATTAGATATTCATGATCTCCAATCAAAGTCATCATGGGTGGAGATTTAAGTGATCTCCAAGGGTGGTTGTCATGGTTGGGGAGATATATGTGATCTCCAAGTTGGTTATCATGGTCAAGGAGATATACATGATCTCTAAGTTGCCATAGATTAGGTGTAGAGTCAAAGGGTTGTGGTTATTGGTGGAAACTCTAATTCAAAAGTGGTGACATTAGTTATGTCATTGATGTCGATAGGAAATAGTGTTGACATCGATGTCTTAGGTCAAGGATTTCAACATTAGTGGGTGATTAAACCCAACAAAAAGGGGTTTGGTGGCCCACCAGAACTCATTTACAACATTTGATTAGAGATAAAATATCTCTGAGTGTTGATGAGATAGAAGAGATAGGAGGGGACCCAACTAGAGGCACACCATCATAAGTGCTAGCTATTCTAGCCCAGAGGAGATGGGGAGATGAGGCAAGATCCCCTTCGAGTTGATTTGGAATTTAAGTTTGTTAATTTTCTATTTTAGGCTAAATTTAAAGTTTGGGGGGAAAGAATGCTATTAGAGGGTAGGAAATGAGGTGAGGGTAGGTTTATATGAATTTAGGAGGGTTTTGAGGGTAGTTTTTGGGTTAAAATTTAAAGTTGGAAGACAAGTTATTCAGCTGTAGGGCTGAACCAGTCATTGATGTTGGTGGGGTCCACCAACATGGTGATGATGTCAGTGGGGTTTGCTGACATCGACTAACACAAAGCACTGATGTCAACATAAAAAACTGACATCAATGACCTTAAATAACTCAAAATAGGAGAAAAGGTCAATTTTGGATCCCTAATTGAGTAGTTAATGAACCTAATGGTCGAGCTAGCCTCAAAAGAGCCCATGTCAATTGAGTACTACCTATATAGCCTGGTTGAGGGCCTCAGGCTAATGTAGTTCTCCCAGTGCATAGGGAAAAAAAATCTAAGGTATGGTTATAAGTGTGTTAGGGGAAATGGTTAAGAAAGGATAGGTTAAAATGGGTCAAAGGACCTAAGGCTTAAAATATAGTTCATAGGGTCAAAGGTTAGGGATATAAGATGTGAGGCCTAGAGTTATGATAGGCAGTTGGGCCCTAAGGTGGAGAGAGAGAGGTGGTGAGGCCTAGGGTGGAGATGGGAGAGTAGGTTAGATAGTTAGGTGGGTATATGGTTGAGATAACCTCAAAAGACCCCATGTTGATTGAGTGCTACCTACATAGCCTAGTTGAGGGCCTCAGGTCAATGTAGTTCACCTAGAGAGAAGGGAAAAAAGTAGTGGTAGGTTATATTAGAAAGTATGTGACTTAAGGTGTGTGTGTGTGTATGGATGCCATCTAGGTAGGAGTTGATACTATAGGATCACCTACCTATGCTTCTAACATGGATAATGAGGGATGTCACCCTATATGAGAGGGAGCACATAGTAGTTGTAGGTTTAGGGAGAGTGTGACGATATTGTAGAGTTGTATGAGATGTGAGTTTGATGATAGAATTGATTGAGAGGTGGGATCACACCACCAACACCTTCCATTTACCAACCAAAGAGTTGATAATGACATAGGAGGATGTGTACAAGATTTTATAGTTGTCACTCTAGGGTGAGGAGCTCCTCTCATGTTTGAGAGAGGAGCATGATATTCATACAGTGACATTGTTTGGAGAGCATGTTAGTGAGGTAACCTATCACTCAGTGAGCTTTATTTATGAGCCATTATACACTGCTGATGAGGAGCAATATTAGTTGAGCATCTTGATAATGATAAGAATTATAGTGTATGCACTACTGGATATAGATGGTGGGAGATTTCTTATTGCATTGATTGGTGTTTTGGCATAGATGGTTGAGTAACAGACCATATTAGAATGGGGACCAACTTTTCTGGCATAGTTATACAAAGAGATATGGGGGTTGAGACTATGGTGATGATATAGTTTATGTGTCAAGCATTTACTCCATTATTGGTAATATAAGCATATCATGGTGACATGACCATTGGGGTTACCTACCATGATTGTAGCTAGTTTTAGGGTTGATTTTAGATGGTAGAGAGATGGTATGGCCCAAAATAAAGTAGATGGCATAGTGTGAGACATTGATCATTATAGGTGCAAGATAGAGGGATTGATCCCTATAGATATTGTGTAGAGACCCTACTTGATATACCCTACATTTAGAGGATAGGCAGAGCAGCTTGTTGGTTTGTAGAGCACATTATGGGTTAGAGGGAGATGAGCCAATGAGCTAGAGATGATACCCATGGCATAGGTCAGGAGATAGTTTAGCTTGTTATAAGATGTACCTCCTACCTTCCATTGATATAGGAGGGATGATATAGAGGTACCCCTACCCTTTCCCTAGGAGACAGATGGGCTAGATATTGAGGAGCAACCAATAGGGCCGAGTGTAGTAGATCTTGGATGCACAATGATGTATCTTGCATGGTGGACAAGCTTGCATCCCACATTTTAAGTCAAGAGGCCACCACTAGATGTATAAAGAGTGATGAGAGAGATAGAGATATGCAGTTGTACAAGCCTAGGATGTAGTGATATAGGCATAGGATGCAATAGTATAGGCCTAAGATGTGGTAGTGTAGGGTCAAGATGTAGCTCAAGCATAGGTATTGATTTGATATGGACAAATGGTGACATTACAGGGCTAGGTCAAGGCATTACAAGGCCAAATTAGGGTATTATAGGGTTGGGTTATTGCACTAAAGATAGAGAGGGATATTTTGAGAGTAGTAGGTCAGGTTAATCCTCCTCCTCCACCACAAGGACTAATAAAAGGGCCTTTAATAGGTGTGATGAGATCACCATAGACTATATCTATAGCAAGGTATAACATTACCCTTGATGGGATTTATTATTATGAGAGGGCCATCAGGGAGTTCCTATAGATTCAGAGGTATTCTAAGTTTAGAGAGTAGGAGAGATCAGTGACACATGCCATGGATTCTAGCTCATGTAGTCATGACAGGTGGAGAGTGGTGATGACACTAATTTTTCATGACCATGTGTATAGCCTCAAGGATTCTAAGTGCCAGATTTTATTATTATTATATATGTTATATACACACAGGCTTGCGAGCTGAAGATGAAAGATTTATATTTTGAGGGAGAGATGATATTGTTATGATCTATTGGTTTACATTCATGTTGAACATATATATATATATATATATATATATATATATGATGTGTTATTATGATTTTGAGATGCATTTATTGTGATAGTGATGATGATGATGGTTATATTATGTTAATTTTATGTTAATGTTGAGCATATTAGTTGAGTTAGGCTAACATTTCCCATATGTGTGATGGTATATGCATAGTTGATTTGTTAGCTTCATCTTAGCATTTTTCCATATTTATGATGGTGTATGCTTAAAATGGATAGATTATTTATGTTATTATTTATATGAAATTTTCATCTCAGTAGAGAGATCAACATGTGATTGGGATGGAAAATAAAGAGGCAGAATGCTCATGTACTAGCAAAGACCATAATCATAACATAAATAGGCTCAAGATTATGAGCTTCTTTCATGCTTTGCATTATTTGACCATTTTGTTTGTTAGAGAAGCATTGTGTTCACCTTGTGTTAAGTGCATTCAAATTCACTTGAAAGAGTATGATGGGAAAAGGTTAAAATGAGTGAAAGTGTTTGGGTAACATAACCTTCGAAGTGGGGATGATATGCCTCTACTGTGGGTGACTTGAGAGCTATTATAGGCAAGTCCATGACTTAAAGCTTTTTTTATGTAAGCTAAATAATGCAGGAAGCCTACAATGGGATTTTGTTTGTGTTGAGACCATATGAAGTTGATCAATATGAGATGCTTTATATATATATATAATTTATTTATTTTTATTTTTTTTCCCTTGATAACAAAGCTTGGCCTAGACATCCTTCAAGGGAGTGGTCTAAGCATTTGTTTTTGAGTTTAAATAGTTATCCTCCAAGGGATCAGTCTATTGATAGTATCAAAGAGAAGGTATGCAGCTATCCTTCAAGGGAGTAGTCTAAGTTAAGAATCATGACCTAATAGATTATAACTTGTTTACATATCCCATTTTTTTTTCTTTTTTTAGTCATGGATAAGAATATAAAGGATTAGGGGTTTTCCACTTTGAGGGAAAAACCATAGC
This sequence comes from Torreya grandis, assembly GCA_037957365.1. Taxonomy (NCBI): domain Eukaryota; kingdom Viridiplantae; phylum Streptophyta; class Pinopsida; order Cupressales; family Taxaceae; genus Torreya; species Torreya grandis. The sequence goes on from JARHVA010003123.1 coordinate 4,536, forward strand.
ACTTCATAAGTTAAATAAGTGTGTAGGAGTAAGGGTTAAGAGGAAGGGAGATGAATGTAATAAGGGTGCTCAAGGGATGAGATCAAGTGAAACATGAGGTGAAGCATCACTTGATTAACAAAAGAATGGTTTTAGGTGTAAGGCATTTAAAGGCTCAAGTTCTAGCTTTCCTTCGAGAGAAGACAAGTGATAAGTTCCTGAGCCATACTTGTGAGTTATGATGTAGGTTCCAAGCCAATTAGGAGCAAACTTACCCAAATTTCTTTTCTCCATGTTCGTCACATGTTGAATTTATTTTAAGATGAGATATCCAATATTGAAATCTTGCTCATTGAGGTTTTTTTTGTAAGCACATTTGGTACACTCTTAATATATTTGGAGGTGGTTGAGGGATGTGAGACGGTGCTCATCAAGAAACTTAAGTTGAGACAAATGTTCTTGGTGAAAGTCATTATTAGTAAGTATGTCTTTTATAAAAATGTGAAGAGAAGGAATCTAAACCTCAAGAGGAAAAATAGCCTCCATCCCATAGACCAAGAAAAAAGGTGTAGCACCCATAGGGGTTTGAATGCTAGTGTGGTAAGCCCATAAAGCAAAGGGAATGTGTGTGTGCCACTCATTTCCCATATCGTTGACTACCTTCATGATAATTTTAGTTAATGTTTTGTTAGAAGCTTTTGATTGTCCATTTACTTATGGATAGTATGGTAATGAGAAGCTTAATTTGATTTCAAAGGTATCAAAAAGACTTTGGATAGTCTTGTTTTTGAAATATTTATCATTATCTATTATAATTTTATGTGGGACACCAAAATGATAGATGATGTGATAGTTGATAAAGTCAAAAAAAAATTCAGCTTTAGTGGAGATGAGAAGAATGCCCTTGACCCACTTAGTGAAGTATTCAATGGCAGTAGTAATAGAATGGTGATAGAGGGATGAATGAGGGTTAATCTCACTGATTATATCCAAGCCCCGTTGTGAGAAGGGATAGAAGTCTTTGGTGACTTGTAATACATGACTTATAACATGAAGGAGGTTAGTGTGTTGTTGACATTTAATGCAACACCAAATGTAATCCCAATAGTCTTGATGGAGTGTTGGCCAATAATAACTAAGTTGAAGGATACACTTGACAACTACATGACCATTGAAATGTCCACCATAATCTTGTCATGGACTTCCTTAATAATAGAGGGAGTCTCAATACTAGTGAGGCATCTAAGGAGGATACCATCAAAACCTCACTATAGAAAAGTCCCCCTAGCATAGTGTAATGAGTGACACATTTTATGAAGGCACATCTCCCATTATTAGATAGATCAGAAGGCTTAATATAAAAGGAAAGATAATTCATGAGTTGCTTGTACCATAAGTCATGTGGGTTGTATGTTACATTTTTGATAAAAAGGATGTTAGTTGATACATAGCAGGGTAATGTTAAGTGATGCATGGTGACATAGATTTTTGAGGAAGAGGGTGAAGAGGGTATGTGTGAAGCAAGTGAAGACATTGTGTCAACAAACTTATTTATATATCGAGGAAAAATTTATAAGAGATAGGAGTCAAATGATCCCAATAACATATCTACATGATGTGTATATCGCTATAGAATTTCATTTTTGCAAAGGTAGGAACCATTAACCTAATTAACCACTAGCTAAAAATCACTAAAAATGGTTATTAATTTGATACCCAAGAAGATAGCTATTTGAAGCCCTAAGATTAAAGCCTTATATTTGGCTATATTATTAGTACATTCAAAATTTAGTTTAAATGACAAAGGCATAGACTCACCATCTAGAGGAATAAGAATGACCCCCACACCCCCACCATATTAACATTTAGACCCATCAAAGAACATAATCATTTGATAGGAGATGTCATTGGTGGAGAGAATTATGATGGATTCATCAAGGAATTCAAGGTTTGAAGGTTGGTTGTCAAGTAAAGGGGTAGTAGTTAACTGGTCAGTGATGGTTTTTTCCTTGATAGACTTTTGTTGAATAAACTCTAAGTCAAATTCAATAAGGACCATGAGCCACCATGTTACACGTTAGTTGTGATATGGCTTGCAATACATGTATTTGAGGGGATCAATATGGGTGACCACATAAGTTTTATGATTTAAGAGGTAATAGTGGAGCTTGGAGGCTACGAAGACCAATACAAGGAAAATATTTTTGGTATGGATATATCAAGTCTCATAATCAATAAGTGTGTGGATTATGTAGTAAACCACCTATTCTTGATGGTGATCATCTTGATGTGTAATCATAGCACCCAAAGAATGGTCTATTGCAGAAATGTAAAGGTAGAAAGGCTGATTTTCCTTAGGTGGAATAAGAACTGGTGGGGAAAAGAGATATTGTTTGAGTGCATCAAAAGCTTCCTTGAAATCTATATTATAATGGAAGGAAAAATATTTTTTGAGGAGATGGTGAAAGTGTCAGTAATGATCTGACAATTGGGCAATGAAGTATAAAATTGACTGAAGTTTGTTTTTTAGGTGATGGAGTTGTTTGATATTAGTAGGTGGAGGCATCTCTAGTATTGCTTAACCCTTAGCAGGGTTGAATTCAATACCATGGAGAGAAATGATAAATCCTAAGAGCTTACCAAAAAGGACACCAAAGACACATTTATTTGGGTTTAGTCAAATGTTATATTGGAGGAGATGAGTAAATATGATTTTGAGAATCATCAAGTTATATTGGCAAAGTTTAGACTTTTTGAGTAAGTCATCCACGTAGTCTTCCATAATTTATTTGTAGGAGATCATGGAATATGTAAGTCATAACACATTGGTAGGTGGCACCAATGTTATTCAAACCAAAAGGCATGACCTGATAATAGAAAGTCCCCTATGGGGTAATTAAAGTTGTCATGTGTTGATCCTTAGGAGCAACTAGGATTTGATTATATCTTGAGAACCCATCCATAAGTGATATCATCTCTTGTCTGGTTGTTAGATCAACAAGTTGGTCAATACTTGGCAATGGGAAGTCATCTTTTGGACAAGAAAGGTTTAGGTCATGGTAGTGGGTGTAAATATGAATTCTTCCAATCACTTTTGTGATAGGAAAAATATTGGAAACCCGTTGTGGGTAGTCAATGGGTTGGATAAAGTTAATAAAAAGGAGGTGTTGGAGCTTTTCTTTGACAAGGAGAGCAATATGAGGATGCATTTTGTGAAGTTTATACTTAATAGGTTTAGCATCTCAATTGGTGGCAACGTTATGGGTGATGATAGAGGGGTCAATACTAGACATGCCATTATAAGACCAAGCGAAGGCTTTGATATGATTATTAAGAAATGTGGTATAATTAGTTTGCTCAGAGGAATCCAAAGATTAGCCAATTTTGAGGATGTGGGGTTTATCATGAGAGGGAAAATTGATGTCAATGGTTGATTCATTTAACATAGCTTGTGTTTTGGATGGGAGGGATCATTGGATATAGGAACCATTTGTACCCATGTATGTGAGAATAACATCATCATATTGAGATTGGATAGTGTTAATAGTAGAAGAGTCTTCATCAATCATTTCAAGATTAACGAGAAGAAGGGACCTTATTTCATTACCCTGGTGATAGGTGAGAGGCCCCAAATGGATGGAATTTATTGAAATTTTTTTAGGAGGTATAGATACCTCTAATTTGGTAGGTGATGGTGGAGAAGAAGGTGGATAAGAGAGACTGGCTCTTCAATAATTGGTACATGGGAAGTTTTGGTGAGTTTAGTTGGTTCATCATAACCCACTCCATGCCTCTTTTTGGCATTTTCAATGGTTTTGATAGTGGGATATTCAATGGGTGTATGAACACCCTGCTCATAATGACCAAAACCAAATCCTTTCTAGGCACACCTATAAAGATAGGTGTGAGAAAAATGAGGCTTACTTAGGAAAGAGAAGTCACAAATAAATGGTTGTGGTAAAGAGGATGGATTGTCAAAAATGGGAGTTTGATCAATTCCCCCATATGTGAAATGAGTTCAAAGGTTAGGAGGCCCATAAAGGATGACCATCATAATATAGGGATCATAATTTAGATGTATATGAATCTTTCCATACTCTTTTGGAGTATGGAACATGTCGAGCATCGATAAATGATATTCTTCGAGTGACAAATGTTTTAAAGTTTCTTCCATGGGATCTTTATCATGAATTTTTTTTGTTGATATTTGTGTAATTAGGGTAGTGGAGCTTATCAAAGATTCAAAAGTATCATGTGGATAAGATGATGTCTTTAGTGTAATGAGAACATCATTGGGACTATAAGTCATGTTGCATGTTTTAAACAATGTTGGGTCGATGGGTATTATTGTCTCCAAAAATAAGTGACATTTTTGGGATAACCTATGAACTATTTTGGTTCAAAAGACCAAAATCCTCCCTCCCCTTTTCAAAAATTATTCTGAGCATTCAGGTTCTTCATTTTTTAAATATTTTCTAGAAATCTACGCACTCAACATGCTTGAAATTAGCAGGTTCAGTAGGTTCAAAGGCATCTACATGTGAGTTTAATCAAAAGAACAAGTTTCTAACACTTGGTCATTTCTAGGATTAGTTCAGCACCTCAAATTAATCAAAAGAGTTCAATCAGCAAGCTTCAAAGAACAAAGGCTTGAATCATTGAACTTTGAACCACTTTGGTTCAATGGTTCAACAGGTTTAATGACCAATTGGTTCAACACGCTTAGTTTAAAATATCAAAAAGACTTAGCCAAATAACAAAGAATGAACTGATTGAACCATTGAACTATTGAACCAAAGTTGGTTCAATCAGTTGGTTTAATCGATAGGTTTAAGGGGCTGCCCCAAAGCCAAAGGAATAAGTGCCCCTGCAGAGGGCAGTGAGAAAAAGTGGACAAAATTTGGAAATCCCTCAGGAAAATGACTAAGTAAAAGAGGCCAAAAGAATTCTTCTAGGAAGATTTTCCTCAAAAAAATGTTTAAGGCAAAACTCCTTTAGACTTTTTGTCTAAAGGAATTCACTCAGAAAGAAAGTCCAAAGAAATGGAAAAGAACAAATGGCTAAGTAACAAAAAATTTCCTTCAGACATTTTATCTGAAGGAATTCCTTTGAACTTTTTGTCTGAAGAAAAAGCTCGTTGAGGAAGTTAAAGCCCAAAGGCCACCCAAAAAATCCCAAAGGGTAGATACCCTTGCAGGGGACACTTGACATAAAAAAGGACCTTTTCCAAGGACCTAAAGTGACACGTTCCCTTCGGTACATTCCAAAGGTCGAACAAAGACGCATAAAGGACCCTCGAAAAACTTAGACAAAAAGGGGCTTTAGAGGAAGAACCGATTGAACCGATTGAACCATTGAACCAAAAGGTTCAACGAGTTCATAGGTTTAAAGGTTCAACCATTGTAATGAAGATCAAAGAGCTTAGAAAGAACAAGGAAACGATGGGTAGAAGAAGAACCAATGAACTTACTGAACCTTGAATCAAAAGAGTTTAAAGTTCAATGGTTCATAGGTTCAAAAGTTCAAAGGCAAGAGAGCCTGAAGACTCAAATTGCTACAGGGAAGAGAAGATCAATGCAAAAGATCAAAAATATCTTCAAGAGAGTTATTTCCAATAGGTGAAATAATGGATCAAGTAGACTTCTGAGCACACCAAATCAAGGATGCAGTCTATTTTTCTTCCATGAAGTAAAGACAAATTAGACAGCTATGCAGACATCAGAAAAAGGACCAGACAATCCATACCAAGGAAGAGACATATTAGATAAATAGACACGCCATAGTTATGACAACACTATTCTCAACATGGTCCCTCCATATAGAACTAAAGGTGCATTGAATATGTTGACTACAACATGGGTTGTCCCATGAGAAAGAGCACCAATCCTTGCATGATTTCTATACATTTTAATTTTCTCTTAGTTGAAGGGGGACTTTTCATTTTTACAAGAGCAAAACTCTGCCTAGTTGAAAGGAGAATACTAAGACTTTGAGCTCAGATTGTAATTTCATTTCATTTTATTTGAATGAGAAAGCAATTTGTTTGCAGACTTTGTGCTATTTTGGCTTGTATCATTTTAGGAGATTACTCTTATGTCTATCTTCTGAATGTGTTCTCATCTATTTAATTTGGCAAGTATAATTAGTGAAAGTAATAAGGAAGGTGTCCTGAAGCCAGCTGTGGGAATACTTTGTGCTTTCACAATTATTTTCAGTGTGTGTTTTTCTTTTCCTTCTATGTTGAGGATTCTGGGATGACTTTGTGCCCCCATTATCCTCTGTGTTTCACTCTTTGGGCAGTTGAGGTGGAGACTTTGCATTCCATTTTATCTTGCTAGTTCTTATCCTTTGTTACCAGTCACTTATCATACCTGAAAGAAAATCCTACTATTTCATATAAGAACACTTCTGAAAGAAGAGAAGTGCCTTCAATGTTCTCATCAGGATTTCTCCTTTGTTTGTGAACATCATCTCTGAAAGAAGAGAGATGGATGGTGTATCCTACCCCTAAGTGTTATTTTTTGCATATATTTATTAGTATATATAGCTCTTGTGTATTTATAGGGGACCTCCCCTTGATGAGAGGAGAGATTTGTCCACCTCTGATGTAGTAAACCTGCACACTGGGCTAACCAATCTCCTTTGTTGTGGATGATAAGACCTATTTTTCTTAATCAAATAGCTAACTGACAAAATATTCACCCAACAGGTATAACATGCACTTTCCCATTATGCTCAAACTTGACATAGTGGTGTAAAGTTGAGGGTACACATGCCATAACACATATCTAAGGTCATCCAAGTAGTATGTTATATTGGAACTCTCCTTCTATAATATAGAAGAGCTCAGGAATTATGTAGGGACCTACATAGATATGTAAGATAATAGTGCCCACCGTAGTATCTATGGTATCATTAAAGGAGTAGAGCACCACGTCAGTTTGAGACATGCAATTGTTAGGAAGGGATAATTATTTTTAGGCATGGGTGTAAATAATATTAATACTATCTACCCCATCCATCATGACTCTTTTGACATGAGTTTGATCAATATATGTGGTAATAAAAAGGGTAAAATATTGATCTTCAAGATGTTGAAGTGGCATTTCCAAATTACTAAAGGAAATTAGGGAGATGAAATTAAGAGAGTTGACCAAAGATGCAAGAGGTTGGGGATCATCAGGTTATACCTCAACTACTTGCAAGGCACTAATCAAAGCTTGATGGTGTTGGTGTGAGTTTTGGATTAACTCATATAAGGACATTTTCATAGGAGTTTGGTGAAGCTATTTCACTATCAAGCTTTGAATAACATCTAAAGATGTTGGTTTTAGGACACCCAAGATGGAAATCTTGGGAATCAGAGGAGTGTCTTTAGAAAAGGGATGAGCCTAAGGAGAAAAGACTTTTTCCTTTCCTTTATCCTTTTTATTTTGTGATCACATGGCCACATTAACTATGTTGATCTAAAATATAGGTGAGGAGGTGGCAAAGGGGGTAAAATAACATCTTTGGGTTTGAATTTAGGTGAAATAGTATGAGGCATTGGGGATGTTAGAGGTGGAATAACAAGAAGGTTAATGGGAGTATCAACAAAGAGAGTGTTGACATAAAAGTGTTGCTAAATGACTATTGTGAGTGCTTTACAACTCTCAATATTATGTCCAGGTGAACAATGATATAGACACACTTGTGTATCATTAAAATAAGATGGCTTCAATCCAAGAGGGATATAAGGCTTAATGGGAGGAAGAGTTATTATGAAAGATTGCAAAAACTGATGTAGGAAAAAGATTTAAGAGCCTATGAGTGGGTTATCACTTATTATGGTAATGAGTGGACACCTTCTTTTATTTAGGAGTCATAGGGGTGATTTTGCATGGTGCCTTATTTGGTGGTGGTGGAGTTACATGTTTTTCTAGCACTTTCTTGGTGTTAGGTATCATGGTGTTAGATGTGAAAGGCCTATCAAGTATAGAGGTAGTGGTGGAGTTAACTTAGCCTTTTTTTACTTGGATCAGTGATACTCCAACTAAAATAGAGGGGTGTGGTCCCAAAATTGACGTTAAAGTTGAGGGTTGAAGAGGGAAGGATCAATAAGATCTAGGAAGCTTAACATTTTTTTGTAGTTTAGGCCATGAAACTCTAATTTATGGTTGGAGAGTTAGATCTAATTTGACTTATGGATGAATTAGATTAGAGATGGGATGTACGCCTAAAGACTTAATCTGGTTTAATGTGGTAGATGCCTGTGAGGGTGAGGGTTCTGACATATATGGATGAGCTTTTGGTGATTTTGGTGAAGAAGATCTAGCTTTGTCAAAGGCCTTGGTGTAAAGGGTAGTGAGAGGGTTGGTAATAAAGGTCAACACTCATTATGTAGGATAAGGAGTTTTAAGTTGGTCCCAAAATGACACATGATCTAGCTTCATAGAGTCAAGAAATTTTAGACTTTTCACCAATAACAAGAAGGGTTTAGATGAAGTTGATGTAAGCCTTATGGTTACTTCTTTATAGGGCTGAGGTGATTGAAAAAGAGGGAAATTGTTGGCCTCTACTACCTCGGGCCAAAGATGAGAAAGAACAACAACAGGGTCTTCTTTGATAGAGATAAGAGAAGAGGCATGGTCTTCCATGGGTGGAGGAGATGTAGGCAAAGAGGGTTCCTTGAGGGGGTAGAGCATATGTATAATTTCTCCCTCAACATGTGGGTGAGGAATAGGTAAATTATGATCCTCCATAGGTAAAAGAAGTGGTAAAAGTGGTAGAATTAGAGTAGGCACAATAGGTCTCTCATCTAATGTAGGAGTAGATAACACTGAATCTTGTAGGTGCAAAGGTGGAATGGATGGGGTATTACTCTCTATAAATGGAGGAGAGGCAAGTGAAGAGGGTTACTCAAGAAGGTATAACATAGGAATGATTTTCCCCTCAACATGTGGTTGTGGAATGGATAAGGCATGGTCTTCAAGTGGTAAGAAGATAGGTAACATTGGTGCAAAAATAATTAGCAATCTAGGCTATTTTGATAGCAAAAGGAGTGGTAAAGGAGACTCTTCCTCATGTGAGAGTTGAGTAGGTGAAATAGGCTCTTCTACATGAGGAGGAAGAATGGGAAAAACAAATGCCATTGACTTTGGGGGAGGAGTTGATAAAATGGGTGCCTCCTATTGTGGTAGAGGTTGAACTAGAAGTAAAGCAAAGACCATATTAACCATATAGATATTATGATCAGATGAGTTAGTCATGATCTGAATAATATTTTGATTGGGTGAATGGTTAGGAAAAGGCTATTTGAACAAATCTATATTTTGATTAGCAGGTGCATTAGGATTATCCAATATGAGATCACACCTATCAAGAATGTATTAAATAATGTTCTTGAATGTTTTACAGTTACTAAAATTATGGCCCTTAACTCGATGGTATCCATAAAACTCATTCTCCTTATACCATGTTGGAATATGATGGGAGGGGCCAAACTATATAAGAGGTTTGATTTGAGGAAGGGCTATGATACCTTGTTGCAATAGTTTTTCCAAAATAGAAGTATGTGACTCCCAAATGGGAGTGTATTATCTTTGTTTATACTATGTTAGAATTGGTTGGTTAGATTTTGGGAAGTTGAGGAATTAGGTTAGTTTGTGGTTGTGGAAGAAGATGATTTAATGACCATTGGATTGGTGGAGATTTTAGATTTTTGGTTAAAAGGAGAAGTTTTAGAAGAAGAGGAGTCATTCAATTTGGAATTGGTGTTCTTACTACACAACTTGACTCTGCTTTTGTCTATAGCCCGAATCTCAAGTTTCCATGCCATTGTAAAGGCCTCATCAAATGTGCAAAAAGTTTGTACTTACAGTGTGGATGAAATGTGCTTAACACATTCCCTCGAGAAGATATCAATAAACTAAAGTTGGGGTAAGGAGAAGGAGAGTTTATTGATCAAGCCTCTCCAGTGAGAGACAAAATATATGATAGACTCATCATCAAATTGTTTAATAAAATAAAGGTCTGTAATAGAAACCTTTTTAGAAATGTTAATAGAAAAATGGTCTAGGAATATTTGTGTGAGTTGGGTAAATGAGAAAAGGGAGTTCTGAGTTATAGAGCTATACTAATCTAGGGTATCACCCAAAAGAGACATAGGGAAATTGAAAAGTAATAATGAATAATCATTCCTTATTAAATAATAAGCATGTCTAAATGATCACAAATGCTATTATGGGTCCTTTTTACTCTAGAAATGAGTAAATTTTGGGAGTTCCCATTGGCTTGGATAAGGAAAAATAGGCACAAAAGGATGGATGGGTTCATTACATATCTGATCATAAGATAACAAATTATTTGAACCTAAAACATATGTCTCTAGATTAGACATCTTGTCCATCAACATCTTAATGAGGTTTGGAAGGGGATTAGTTTGGGAAATACCCCCTAAGTTATAGGGAACCTAATAAGAAGCAAAGGGAACATATGACATAGCTTGTTGAGGTTGTGTTGGTGCAACATAAGGATAATGAGTCATAGGCTAGGGGCGGAAAGAAAAGGGGCTTGTCCTATTGGGTTAGAAACTATGCTTTGGTTGGATGTTATTATAGGTTGGGTTATTGGCATGGTTATACTAGGTGAAGGTTAAGTCATAACTTAGGTAATTATAGTTGTGAGAGTAGATGGAATAGGTACCACCAAATTCTAAAATGGAGTGAGACTTGAATGAACTACTTGTGATTGTGAAATTAGGGAAGTCACACCAAGGTTTAGGTGGGATTAGGCTGCTGGTGATGCTAAACTTTGGGCATTGTTTATGGTTGGGTTACTTATCGAAGTAGTGGTTTGAGTAACCATGGGGAAAATAGTGGAGATAGCTAAAAATGAAGTTGTCTCCTTTAGAAAGGTTGGCATACCGTATAGTGGGTCACCCAAAGAATTGAGGGTTTAACTCATGGTAAGGTAATGCTAAAGGGCTGCCACTTTATGATCAATAAATTTTGCAAAATATTGTTTTTCTTTAGGCATAATGGAAATTTGGGTGGGGCTAGGAGTATGCTTTATATATGAATTATGCTCCATGATATAATCAAAAACAAGAGGGGAAGGTGGAAGTGGTTTCCAGCTTGCATAATCAACAAGAATTTTAGCTTGGGCTCATGTCAATACCATGCAATAAGTATAAATAGTCTTAATACTTTGTATTAGTGATAGAATAAAGAAAAACTAGGTTTGGGTACAAGTAGTTTATTTTAGCTTGCTATTTTGAGAAAACTAAAATTACGCAGTCATCGACATTGGTCACTTAACCAATGTCAGTAGTCAAATTCTACTGATGTCAGTAGAATTAACTAATGTCAGTAGACTAAAGTTTACTGATGTTGGTGGAATTATCTGATGTCAATCACTGTGATATCCTAGGATATGGAAAATCCACTATTTTGGAAAACAAGAGGTATAATCTAGGTAAAATAGAGGGTGAAAGAGGTCTATTTAAGAAGAAATAACACTCAAAAATCTTGATATAATAGGTTATACAACTTGAGTATTACAAATAGTGTTGATTTTGTGAATCAATGGAAAAATATACTTACCAACTCCAAAATATAGAAGGCAATATAAAAGTAGAAAAAGAACATACAACCACTAATTATTAACTCCTAGAGATTAATTTTAGTCTCGTGTTGGCTTATGCCTTAATAAGATAGTGAGGAGAATTTGGTTAACAAAGGTAATAGAAAATAATCTAGAGCTAGTTTCAAGTTAGTTTTAGTGCTCAAGAGGAAATATATGTTAGACCAGGTACATGGCTTGTTATAGGATCTTACTCCCCACACTTCATGGACCTAAAGCAAAGCCAAGCCTCTTAGCCAAAATATGCCTTTTGCCTAGAGTTTATACTTTGCCAGAGAACAGAGTGGGTTCTCCCCTTAGTGGTGAAATCCAAGTAGGATAGCCAGGTAAGGTAAGGTGATCCATCAGGTGATGAAATCCTAATGGGCTTTGTCTCAGGTGATTTTAGATGTTTGTTTTTGTGAGTGTGATTTGGTTGTGTAACATACGCGCACTACAATTCATTCATAATGCTTGTAATTAACTAGGTGAGCTAATATGCAACAAACAAATAATGAAGTGCAGTAAGTTTTAAACCCAAATCTGAAATGTTTAGATATGAATGAAAACAATGATTAAATAGGAGTAGAGATTGAAATTCACTATCCTAATGTGCATGCAATAAATAAATAAAGAAGAGATTATTTTAACTTGTAAGAAAAATGATAAATTACTTTTAGAGGCAAAGAGAAAAGAAGAGTGGCAAGGAAGAAGAAATTTTAGTTTACTGCCTTTAACATAAAATAAAATGTTTAATATTTCACTTTGAGGGAGAAAATAAGGAGAAAGTGCAAGAAATGAAATTTTCACTATAATTCACCTATATGAATGCTTAAAACAAATAATGAACCCAAAAAAAACTCTAGGGTCCCACTAAGCATGATAGAAATGTTTCACTAAAATTGTGTCTATTTCAAGTCCAAAGAAAAATAGAGAAGGATAGGGATAAGTGATTAGAATAAACCCAAATTGTTTTATGCACCGTATCTAGATGTTGTGAGCACTCCTCTTTGTCTAGAGAGGACTACCTGTAGGTAAGAAAACACTACCATAAAAATATATGTTAGTAGGTATATGAGTGGGTTGTCAAGCTACGTGCTTGTTCTAATAAGTGTCAAACTTCCTTAGCGATGATAGTCCACTTTTGAGAAACAAAAGAGTAATAAATAACAAAGAGAGAGTAAAAGAGAGATATGTTACTATTTTTTGTAACTATAGTGTAGCAGAGAGTAACAGAGTGCAGGTGGTACATTTAGTTTGTATTTTGTAAGTTGTCTAGGTAGGTTTTAGAGAGGTTACTGAAAATCTATAGTTGTCAACATCGGTTAGGATGCCAAGGTCGGTGAGCAAGTATGAACGATGCCGGTAGGGGAAATAATTTTCTTAGAACTTGTAGAAGGATTTTCTAGGTCTGGGAAATGGTTTTGGTCAGGTCTATAAGGTTGGGGAGAGTTGTAAGAGAGAGTATTATTTGGATGGATATAGTCAGAGGTTTAGTGTGTTGGAATAAGGGGAAATAAGTAGTGAAGATTAAAACTCCTTCACAAGGGTTCAGTTAGGAATGCATAAAATAATAAATAGTAGATATAAAGTGATTATAAAGTAACTACTTAAAGACTTACAAAATAAGTGATGTACTTAGTTAAAGAGGTGATTAAATGATAAGTGTCGAATGGATGGCTCCTATAAGGCTTACTTAACCAATTCCTTGAATAGAGAAAACAATCATTTGTTGCTAGTTCTCAAGAGCTTAGTTCCTAGTTTAGATTGACTTCTGCAAGGTAACATTAAGCCAAGATGTGGAAAGTTGGATGCCCAAAATCTCGTATGTGAATAAAATGATTTTTCTTGATTTCTTCTAACCTAAAAATAAGTTTGGATTTTGACTTAAGTAACTAACATTGATGATCACAATGACGTCGATCATGGGTTGACCGATGTCGGTGGCATGAGAATAGGTAAAAGGGCTATTTTAAGCCTATTTTCTATTCTTTCTCATGCCAAGTGTGGTATCCATTAGGAAACAATAGAAATGGGAGGTTAAGAATGATGCAATTGGTTAAGAATTTATTTTTTATGTAAGAACAAGTCATGGGTATTTAGGATAAGGGAACTAAGTCTTAAGGTGACTCAGAGGGTAAGAATTGGTCTTAGGACAAGGTGGCCAAGTAAGGTGGCATAAGTGGTTTTTAATTAACTTAATTAAATATTTTAAATTAATTAAATGTGTGAGGGGTAAAATCATGGGTTAGGAAGGGTAATTATTATTATTAAAAATGGGATTAAGGGGGTTTTTTGACATAGGGAGTTATGCACATGTGTTATGTAATTTTGGTGTCTATACTAAGGCAATTGATTAATATGTCTCTCAAAGATACTAAGGAAATATTAAACTTGCCATACATAAAATATTGTTCAAAAACATTATTTAAACTTTAAGGATGAAATAAAACCTGAAAATAGGTAAATAAGAGGGGACAAAATGAAAATAAGCATGCACTATCACTGTCATTCATCCAAAAACCATGAACATACACTAGTCACAAGCTTTGAGGAGGAATGAATTTAGTCTTGTTCATTATAAATAGGTAATTAAAATTGTTTTTATGAGAATGGAATTGACCCAAATTAGTTTAAGTATCCTTTTCAAATTAAAAAAATATGATTACATATAGATAAAATGAGAAATGAGAGAGAGAGACAAAGTAAAAGCCTAAAAACTAGGAGATGAGATATTCACTAGGTCCTTCCCAAATTCCAATGTAATAGTTCCTTGATTATCTATAATATAACATTTTAAAAATTTATTAGCGGTAAATTAAGACTTTTATTTAAGGTATAAATAATTCATTAACATTAATTTCTAGTCTTTGACCCATATAATCTCTTATATCTTTGCTTGCATACCCCTATATACTTGGTCACATGTCCTTGTTGAAGAATAAGTATTTTTACTTGAAAATAGGTCATATTTTATTGATAAATTATTCATTGTAAACATTATCCAAATAAATTAAAGATTTTTTTACACCTTACTTGGGTTGTTAGAATCTCATTGATGCTTGTTTGACTCTTTCAACATGCTACGTGTAGGAAGGAAAGAAGGTCTAGTTAGGAGTCATTGAGACATTTTCAACCTTTTAAACATTATTAAAACTATAAATAAATTATTGATAATTTAATAAGCATTTGAGGAAGATATAAACACCAATAAATCCTTTTGAAATGCTTCTATGCATCAATTGAGTGCTTTGATTATAAACATCAACTGGGTTTTGCATTGAATCAAGAAAAATACCTCCATGTAAGGATTATAAACATCAATTTAGACCTATAACAAGGAAATTGGAGCCATGATGTCCTCAGAAATATGCTATTTTTCTCTATTTTCTTATTTTTTCACTCATTCCTTATAGCCCTAAAAACTGGTAAAGCTCCTTGTCTAGAATAATGTACACATAAAATTGAAAAAATGAGAACATTTGTGAGTACCCTCTATCCCCTTGAATCTTTAAAAAAAAATTCATGACCCAAATCCAAGTGGAATTATTTCTTTTATATAATGTATATCTTTAATTAGGCATAATCAAAGCCTCTTAGGCCTAAAAAGAGAAATTTGGCCCAAATAGCCACCGACACATGTGAAACTTTCCAAAAGTGTTTGATTTAATTTAATTTGCCTAATACCATCCTCCATGACAAATTTAAATTTTTGTAACATTGTGTAGATGGGAAAACCATGAAATGGTCATCATTGGTAAGCCTAGACGCTTTTGTGTGATTGAGGTGTTGTTTGAGAGATTTTTCATGAAATATAATTTTTTTAATGATTTAATGTGACATAATGATATATTTAAAACCATTAAAAAACTAATTAATTTATATTAAATTCCTTTATGGATTTTTTAATCCTTTAGCATTGATTTTGGGCTTACAAAACTGAGTTCTCTTACTTGCTAAGCTAGTGGCCAACTTGCATGGGCTATGTAACTCTTTCATAGAATTGTAAAAGAGTTTTAATGATCATGTAACTTTTATAAACTCCCAATATACATCTAAAAATGGTTTTTATATCACTCCATAGTCCATACCCTCATAAACAAGCTAAAAATTTCCTATTTTGCCTTGTATTGTATGATATTGTATGTACAAATGTGAAAAAACACATAGAAGTGAAGCTTAGGAGAGTTTTGAATATGAATATGATCATTTTGAATTCAAAATATTTAATTTGAGGTAATTAATAATCATATCTATCTAATCAAGTCAATTAAAGTGTTTAAGGAGGGTTTTAAGAGGTTTAAGTTCTTAACAATGGTTCATAAAGGACATGGGTCCATTCTAAAAAACAATGCAAAGAATTTGTGGTATGTGTAACCATATAAAATATCCTATGGGATTGATTTCCCATGAAAAACCTCATGCAATATCTAAGTAAACAAAGCGACTTCTTTAAGCTCCTTCTTAAGAAAAACAAGGTTCTTTGTATTCTAGTTGATTATTCATGTAACTATGAAACCTAAGAACCAAACCAATTCCATGAATTTGAATAATTGGACCCCATCCAACACCTCAAGAAATTTAAATTTACCTTGCAACTCCTGCCACAAGATCAAACCTATACAAATTTGCCTCTCGATTGGGTTGACTGTGCATAAAGGCTGAGGAAGGTTATTTTGGGTCTGTAGACCTCAAAAATCAATTTTATACATTTAAAAAATTTCTTAAACATATCTTAAAATATCCATTAATTTATTTATTTTGACCCTCCATAATATTTTCCTCTCAAATAGATCCAAAATTTTGAATTCTCTCCATGAGGGTTTCTATGCAAGTTAGATTTATTGGCCCTAAAGGTCTATAAACTGAGTCTCTCTCCTTATTTCATGATAAAAATTTGATAAAGGTATTTATTGGGGTCATATAAAATCATTTTAACTGTCATACTTCCAACCTTAGTGAGAAACATTTTCTACTTACCTTTACTTGATTGTGGCCTATAGGTTCTAAAAGGACTATGTATGATCTTTGATTGTATTCTATCCCAATGGGTTCATGATATTCATAGAAACTTCCCTAAATGTAAATGGATTGAATTCCTTAACCTAATAGCTCATTCAATACTCAAATAAATAACACTCATTACTATCATATCAAACTATAACCTATCTTTCAACATTCTCAGCTATGTCCTTGACTACTTGTAGATGCATTGAATATAGGTGTACATTTACTACTCCTATAGGTGTATATGGAGGAATTTGACATAAATAAGACATTAAATATGTATATGAAATATATTTAGATTCTATTAACATCTTTTTAAAATACACCTAATCCCTTCTCTTCTTTTTCTCACAAAAGACTTCTTATTAACCAGTACACTTGCTGACTATTGGTATCACCTTGCTTGACTATAGGTTTAAGAATGCTTAATGTTTGAATTATTTGAGAGAAATACATATTTATTTTAAATAATTTTTTAAATTTTAATCAACAAACTCTCAACCTTATCATTATGTTTCATACTCATGTTATTGACCTTAGAGCTTAGTTAGGTCCCCTTAAGTTTGAAGTAGGTATAGATTTTGGAGTTTTAGGCTTGAGGTAAGAAGGTGGAAAGCATATATAATTGAATAGGAATAAACATACCTATCTCACCTACATGAAACCTCATTAAATAATTACAATTAAATTTCCTCTCACTTACCCATATCCTGATGTGGTAACACATAGGTCACCTCAGTTGACTGTGATTGTACTTAGCTGTAGGTGGCCATTTTGCCTTTTATTCACTTGTTAAACTCCTTTTATTCTATGACATAAAGTCATTATTTTACTTTAATCATCCATATTATTAAGTTCTTTACCCTCACAAGTTTATCTTGCATAGGAGACTGTTGAGTGTGTCTTCAATACATAGTTGTAGGTACATATTAGTGCTTATATGGACTATAGACTAAAAAGTGTCATTGAAATTATCCTAATTATATTCATATGTAAAGATGTCAACATGGATATAATTTAAAACCCAATTATTAAAAACCACATACCTTCATTATTAAACATGATGCTTCTTGAAGATAATCCTTAAAATATAACTATTATAGGTGGTGATTTTTGCCCTTCTAGGCCTCTATACAGATTGTAGATATGTATGTGAGATGGATAGTGATATGGAAAATATTATGAAAAAAGAATTTAAGGAATTAAATTCACCTTGATTCCAATTTAATAGGCATTTAAAATCTTTATTAAAAATGAAAACAAAGCATATGTTCTTACCTTAATAACCACTTACCTTAATTTTTGCTAAACAGTGCCTTAAGGAGGTTTTGTTTTATGGTTTTGATGTACCTTGGTGACATATAGATCATAATAATTCATTAAATGTTATTATTTCACCCTAAAAACTCATATATCACCATTATAACACATTTATAAAGGCACCCAATCCCTTGGGATGTCTTTCAAGTTGGTAATACAACCATATATAGTCTTGACTATGTTATTTAGGCATTTGAGGCTCCAAATAGCCATTTTTATCTTATAGCATCATTAGTGATCTTGAAGATAATATTATCACTCTCAAAAAATCTAATTCTCTCAAAACAAACCTATATTGTTTATTGATTCCTCATAGTTCCTATCATTTGCCATTATGTCCTTCTAGCCTGCTCATTAGGCCTACAAGTGTTTTTTTGAGCTTTAAAGTAGCATAGTATTATAAATAGATTGTTTTCCTAAGGTGAAGTAATAATTTATAAAAAATTTTGAAATAATTTTTTTAAAACTCCCTAATATCATGATAACCTTACTGAGATGCTCTCATACATTAGAAGTTCATTAGACTTACAACCATTCATTGTGAAAGGCCTTATCTCACTCATGCTACCTCATGAAAGACCCTCTTAAAGATGAAGGCACATAAAAAAATTTATTGGATGGAAGAGGTGTATTTTAATTTAAAATTTAATTTAATATACCTTTGAATATGAATACATTCAATTGATATATCAAACATGCTTGAAAACTGCCAAATCTCAAGTTTAAGATAGTTAATCAATTTCCTATCAAAAGAATCCTTAGAAATAAAAAGTAGATAATGAGTCTAGAATGTAAAAGGTGATATTTAACCCTAAAATCATCCCATTATAACAATTTTTATCCATCTATATCTAAAGTAAATAAAGGGAGACAAACTTGGACCCTGTCTGGATGACTAGGACATAGTGACCCCCTTACACTCTTAGTGATTATTCATAAATATGAGGGAATGAATATGTAAAAAAATTACACTAAATTAAATTTCATTAAGGTCCCTATAATTTACCAATATATTTGTACATGAATCTTTATCTCTCTTGCATGTACTGATAAAAAACCAATGGCCTTCCTAGAGCTACCAAGGAGGTCGATATGAGAGATAAGTTAGTTTTATACATTTAAACACATAAAACCCATTATAAACCATGGATTTAGCCTTATAATAAACAAATAAGGTCATAAATATCCATGGAGACTAATTGTACTAGGAATAACTATAGGGATAACCTAAAAATAGGCCTTTTTGGCACTAAAACTACTAAAATCACTTGAAAAACATTATGAAACTACTTAAAAGGAATTTATTAGATATTTTAATGATTGAAAAGGTACACCATGTCTTTATTATAATATCATACTATAATTAACATGAAAAACCTAATCTAAAAGCCACAAAGTGATCCAAAGGCAATCAACTAGGTCATGAATTTAGTCAAACGTGTCATCAACTGCTTTGATCAATTTTAAAGCATGATATGACCTTAACACAAGGAATGAGGCCTCTAATTGTGTTTTGTACTATTTTTATCACTTGAAACAACCTAAAACTAGTTAATAAGTTGCTAGACAAGCACACAATCATGATGATCAAAACCTTAAACTCATTAAAATTACCTTAAACTTTGCTAATCAAAATTTTGGATGACCATTTAAATGAAATTAAAAGACCAAAACAATGACCAATATGGTAATCAAGCATGACAAGTGAAGTTTTGAATTTTAGGGGTGATAGTTTGACATGTGAGATCAAACTTGTCAACAAGAACCACACCATGACAAATTCTGCAAGGTCATATTTGAAGACACTAAAGATTGCATAAGGTGAAACAAGAGGAAATGAAGTTGTATGTAACAAAGATTAGGAATTCTACATAGTGTGAAGGTGACAACATGGCTAAGAAGATTAGGCCCATATTTCAAAACATAATTTTTTAACTCTCTAATCAAGAAAATAGTTTCAAATGAAGTTGAGGAGTCATCTAAGAAGCTAAAGATACTCTCCTACACCAAATTTGAGAATAAATAATTTCACCAAGATGACACATGTTAAAAAAATCTCACAAACCCACCTCCTTGCATTCTTTCTTGTTTGTAACTTGCTTCATCCTGAGATGACAATTGTCATAAGCTTCTCTAACATCCATATTCTCTTTCCTTCTCATTCTATTATATATGTATTACCTTGTTTTGCATTGTTAGGGATCCTCAACATGAGTATGGTGAAGCCATGTGTTGAGCGTTGTCATTGATTGTTGAGTTTTGACATTGATGTCAAAAGTTTTTATGAAAGTGCATGGTCAAGTAATCTTTGAGGTATTTATATGATGATTTATCATTCCAACATAGTGAGTGTTGTTGCTATAAGAAAGAGTGTAATCATGGTGAATGAGGTTTATGACAAGTAGGTCAATTCAGGTAGTAGTGATTAGGTGCATGGAAGAGTTGTCATGAGTGAGGTCATTCATGAACTAAAGAATGTTTTCATGAGTGTTGCCATGAGAAGAGAAGTGTGTGGTCATGAGATAAAAGAGTGTTGTTAGAAGTGTGAAATGTGACAAGGTGATCAATTAAATATTGACAATATGTGCTATGATCATGCCATTATTTAAAGAGAATTTGAATACAACTAATGTTTTAGATCATTGGTACAGGTCAAGCATGGAAGGTACCATGCATAACAAGCATAGTCATGTAATGAAGAGACATGTACATGGTGATCATGAATATGTATGTGAAGATGTATGGAATTATTTTAGTAGCATGTAAGTCATGTGAGAAAGGTGTAGATGCATCAAGGAGAGTTTTAATGTGAGCCTATAGGGTAAGACCTTTAGTCCAAGTTTGCAACTAGACCAATCCTAGACCTTGCCTGGCCTAATGAGATATCATGATCTATTATCAGAGCATGTGAATGATGTATGGTAGTGTTTAAGCATGAAATAGATTATTGAAATGGTGTGAGATTATTTTTTGAATATTTTTCTTTTTTTATATCATTGACATAAGCATTTTTGAGTACTATTTATAGAGTACAAGGTGTTTTGAGAAGCCTAGTCTAGACGCTATGAGAAGGTGTGCATAGTGAAATTTGGTGAATTAAGTGAGTAAAATATTGTTATATGATATTTGTAATTGTGTGATCATGTGAGTGAAGTGTATATACTTTCATAAGTGTTTCAAGGTTAGTTGTCAAGTTTCAAGTTTTTAAGAAGCCTAGTCATGGCATGTAAATTCTTTGTGAGAAGATGAGTATGGTGACTTGGTAAGATGGATGCATAGAGGCATGAAAGGTTGCATGAGATTACTTGAGCATGTGTATGAGGTGTAGAGTGCATTGATAGTGGTATGAAGTTGTGTTTTTAGGTATAATATAACATGAAGACCATGATGTAGAGAGATTATGGCTTAGTGGAGTATGAGGTTCTATTTCCAAGGCATGTATGGATAGGTGAGTGATATAAAAAGTGTGTCATGTTGTTTTAAATAGGTTCATGAAGTTTTAAGTCATAGTGTGAAGGACAAGATATGAAAAGTTGTTTGGAGGTCTTTCAAGTGCTCAAAATTGAGGGTTCTCAACCTAAGAAGGATTTTATTTTGCTCATTATATTGACAAACCTTTGCATTTGAACCTAATATATTCATGGTATATTGGTAAGGTTCATAGCTCAAAATTACAATAATTAGTTTTTGTATTGAGGGACTATGATTTATGAATTATTGTTAAGAATGGAAATAGGTTTAAACCCTAATAAAGACTCAATGTTGAAGATGTTGATCAAAAGTTCCCAGAATGGTTTGGTATGCTTAATTAATATATTTTATATTGTATTGGACTCTCTTAGTACCTCCAAGTGGTATTGGTTATAGAGAGGAGAGGTAAAATATTGAGTTATAGGCTTGTTTCTAAAGAAGATGCTTGAGAAGTCAAAAGTTTCATTAGACATAGTAATAAAATGGATGGAAGAAAAAGGTATAGACTTATGTTTCATGTCTATGAAGGTTTATGGATAGGTTATATCACTCAAGTGTGCTAAATCGGCCATCCAAATTAGCTAGTCGCTAATAGGCCTAATGGTGCAAATAGTGAATAACCCATGTAAAAGTGAGAGGATGAATTAGAATGTGTTTTAATTGTATAATGTTGAAACCAAGTGATTGGAGATGTTTTTTTATACTGGTATGTCCTAGTCATTCTTGGTATAAATATTTGAAGTTAGTGTAAGAGGGTTGAAAAGTTGAAGTCAAAATGACTTGTCTAGTTTATACAAGACTGTGTGAGATAAGGTCAAGAGATTGGTCTACAATACCAATATTTGATATTATATATTATGATGTTTATATGTGAGGTTATTATTAGAATTCCAAATGATCATGTGAATGTGTTTTTAGTCATGATAAATCACTATGTAGGTGTTGAAAGTCAAGTTCATATTGGCTAGTTTTTTAGGCTAGTTGGCAGTTCTGAGTGAGCAAGTTACAGGAGTGTTTTTGAGTCTTTTTGTCATATGTGATGAAGTATAATTCACTTGGTGAAGTTTTTTATGAATTCTAGGTTATTTTTATGTTATTTATTTTCATGTTTGTGCCTATAAATAATGTGTTATTTTATATTGTTTAAGATAAACCATTGTGTGTGTGTGTGAAGGCATAATATAAACAATACTAATGGTGTGCTTCAAGTGGTGGTTAGAGATAAAAAGTGTCATGGACCTAATATGATATTATTTGGGGTATATTTTAGTGGTATATGAACTATTCCTTCTATGTGTGGAATTTGAAAGTATTCCAAGGAGATCAAAGGGTAACATGTACTAATGAAGGCCTAATTAAATTAGATCTCCTTAAGGCCTAAAAAAGGTTTTGGTATTTTAAGTTGTGTCTAACATATTTTAATGATGTATTAATATATGAAACGTGTTAAAGGACTTATTTTAATGGTAATACAAGTGTGCAAGTGTGTGTGGCTAACCAATTGGTGTGTGAGCTAGAGGATTGTATAAAAATAAGGCCTAATAGGCCTAATTGATGAGTTAGAGAATCAGAGAGTGAAAGCAAAGGAAATATAAAATTAAAGAGATAAAGGAGGTCTTTTAAACCATAATATTGGTGTATATATATATTTTTTAAGATATCATAGGGGTATGGTAGATGAATATCAAGGTCATTGTTGACCAAATTTGACCCTACAAGTCAAATTAAGATCCCTATAGGTAAAAAATTGATCTTTAGGTGTTTTAATGGGTATATTATTATGTAATAAGGTTTATTATAGGTCATTTGATAACATTTCATGTCACATTATCCTTGGTCTTTGTCATTTTAATATTTGTCTTTTTGAGTCATTTTGGGGGTCAAATGGAACATTAAATGAGTTGTACAACCTTATTGGGTAATGTGGAAGTTTAAAAGGATGATGTCACACCCCATATGTCATAATATGTCTTAAGTAATTATTTATAATTGAAAAGTGGTAGGTTATTTAGAATAAAGAGTAATTTTCTTGGAAAAAGAGGAGTTTTCTAGAGGTGTAAACACTTTTACAACCTCCTACAATTGAGGACACTTAAAGAGTGTCCCTTGGTCTTCCAAAAAAAATTTATAGTGATTAGTTTGATCATAAACTCAAAGAAATGAAAAAAAACTAGTTCTTTCTCCTTTCGCTAGGCTTGGCAAGCAAAAATGGTCTTTAGGTTTGTGCTTGGTATGGCCAATAAGGGAGGTTTCAAGAAAATTAATCCCAAGGGTGTCTTATACACTTATTCAGCTTACATTTGATGTTTTTTTAAGAATAATTATGACCTATGTTGTATGGACCATTCCTAAGAAGTTGACCTATCCAATTTACTTGCTAATCTGTGTACCTTGTAAATTTTGCTCTTGTTTGGATGATTTCATACAATATAATTGATGATATTAATTAAAAATGATGTTTTATCTCCCCTATAATTTTTTACATTCTTAGTATCATTTTTGGAAAATATCTCATGGGATTTTTAGTTTAGTTTGCAAATTGGTGTCCCAGGTGGAATGACTGTCATTTTCACTACTTGTATAAGGTTGTATTCTATGCAAGAGATTCATGTGAAGGAGATATGATATTTTAAATGTTTTCATACCATATATACTATATCCCTTACATTTTTTGTCTTAAAACACCATACCTTGGTCAAATATTTATTTTTGACATGCACATAGTCAGCTCTTTATCTACTTTTCACTTACAGTCACATGTATGAAGCTATCTAGCATGCTCAATAGGTGTATTGAAGGTATAAATGTTCTTAAAATGTCTATAAAAATGGTAATTTTTTTTTTGACCCTCTAGATAGTGTATAAAGGGATTGTGTCAGCCAAATACAATACTTCTACATAGTCACCTACCATTAATGCACATATATAGGTTCTCTCATGGAGAAAATCATGTTAGAAGGAAGTTTTGAGTAGAGAAATGTCCTTGATAATGTAATTAATCTATTTAAAATCCTTTAAATAGGTATAATAACCATTTTAAAGTCAAAATAATGCATATTGTCCACACTTCTACCCACTCCCTGTATGTGGAAATGCTTATCTATAGGTCATAACACTGAGATATGGAGATACTTATATGAAGAAGTTGAGTAGGTGATAAACCCTCCTTAAGGTTTTAATATGATGAAAATATAATGGTAGACTAATTTGAAGTGATGGATTTTTAAACAAGGTTGAAGGCCACCTTCAAAAATGAGATGGCTACATTCAGGGACACTTTCCCTAAAAGGTGAAAATAGAGAACCTCACCATTTTGTGGATGACATACAACAAGGTTCCAAATGAATTTTATGCATCTTGATGATTGAAAATTTAATCCTACATATATGAAAAATAATCTAAAAAGTTTTAGGGGTAGATGATGAATGGAAATTAGTTTTTTGGAGGCCCAAAGTTGTGCTTTTATGCACTAAACACAGGCAATAACACCTACAAGATTAGAAAATCCAAGGTAACTTTCCATTTCATGGCTGTAATGAAAACCATGTTTCATGATTAAATGGTTTTATATGGCCTAAGATAGCATTAATGACCTAAGTATCATTTATAAATGAAAACATATTGTGTTTTAGACCCTAGACACACCTATAAGTGTGTCTAATTCTAAAAATACTCACCTATAATAATAGGGAGGTGAAAGAGTGCTTTGGAGTAACAAATCAAGAAAGCATAAGATTTGAAGATTAATTTGAGTGTTTTGAGAGTTTAAGAGGTTTAAAATGAGTATAAATACCACCAACATAGGTTGATGTGTATGGTTTTGTCCTTGAGATACACCTACAGGTGCCTTACCTACAAACTATTCATCTACAGTTGACTGTTAGCTCCCACATCATTCATAACAAAGACTAAGGCATGAAAATACCATGTTTGTTGATATAAATTGACTCTTAGAGGACTCCCAAGGAACATGTGGCATAAATTTCAAAGTATAATGTCAATATACACTTTTTTTGCTTCAAAAATTCAACTACTATTGACTGTTACATGTAATGAGCAGGGAGTAGTACTGCCAATGTTGATAGTGCATAACGAAGGTGAAAAAATGATTCCAAACAATTCCAAGTGACCTTAAGGGACTATATGGAGGTTTTTTAATTTTACTCAAGCCTAATCCATGCATTCATACCTACAGGTGTAATACATTGGAGCATCATACATTCAATAGGGGAGAGGCTTGCACATAGTCTCTTTCCTTATAATTTGTCTCAAAGTTTAGTGCTTTTGGATTGTATAACCATATGAACAAGGGTTAAAATTTAATACAAGAAATCCTTATCACTTTGAGAGACCATTAAAATATTCAACTTTTTGATAACATAGGGGAATTACATTTTATTTTGTCTTAGATAGAGGGTACTTCCGTTTATGCATAAACTAGCAGGTTTGAGAAGGGGTGACAAAAGAGTGGACCAAAAGATAAAATAACCTTTTAAGAATGTGTGGAAAGTGGGAATACATATTAAAAAAATTAGTAACACCTCATAGATAGAGGGAACCCAACAAGATGGTCTAAGTGGATAAGTTTACAAGTAGGCCTAAAAGGTAGGGTTTTATCCTAGTGTCCAAATGGGAGATCAATATTACTTTCAGCCTTAGGTATGATTTATAACTCATTTGGACATGTGTATGGAATCATGATAGATGTTTACAAACTTTCACGTTTTAGAGAAGGCACTACTAATCCATTTTTGGGCTAAGAAGCATCTTAGGCTTGTAGGAAATGGAGAAAAGAACTCAATATAGAAACTTTAGTTGCTCACATCTCCTTATAAACTATGCATGGATATATAAAAAGCTTGGAGATGTTAACAAGGGTCTTGAGCTACATTCTTGTGGAATTGTTTTGTGATTCTAAATGTGTATCCTCATGAATTAACCTTAAGAGCATAAGTGACTCAAAACCCTCACAAACCCTTGTTATAGGCCATTGGAGAAAAAAAAGATGGGAATATACTCTAATAGACCAACATGACAAGGAAAGTGGTTAGAGGTTGTAGAGGAATCTTCATGGTTTCCCCCATTAACTTTTATGTTGACCTATCTATATGAATAGGGTACAAAATTGGTTTTTTTGATTATTTTGTTTATTATTCAGGGTTTAAGAGGTTTTAATGGATGAAATAAACTATAGAATGAATCTCGAGACTTAATTTAACTCCTTATGTCCATTTCATGCTTGGAAAAACTCCTAAGTGTATTTATCATTTGCTTTATCTCAACTAGTTTGAACTAGGATAGTGAACATGATAGTGAAAAGGGTGAAAAGATTCAAGTAAGTTGTTTTAAAGGTGTGATTGATGCCTATAAGGCCATGGATGGTATTACCAGGTGTCATCCACCACTTTATATATATTTACATGAGCAACTAAATCCAAGTTTGAGGCCAAGTGTGCAAGGTGTGTGAAAGAGGAGTTTCTTTAATTTCAGGTAGTGATGGCTAACTTCCAAAATATTTTAGGAGAGTAGGAATGTAACTAATGAATGGAGAAGATTGTATGAAACCCTTACCTATCAATTTAATCATTAGACCTATCCCTAGTCAGTTTTAAGATGTTTAAATAGAGACAAATCATGAAGATAGTTTTTTGAGCTAACAAAGGGAATTTCATACCACATTTCATGAATTTCATGACTTGGGATGCCACTTGTCTCTTCTAACCTTGCATGATTAATTTCATTTTCCCTTATCATGCACAATTAACTCATTTTCTTAGTTTCACAAGTTTCCTTATGACCTTTAGACTTGTTTCTTCTCCCCTCTCTCAAGTTCTATAAGATCTAACCATTTAGCCTTTATAAATTATTCTCCACCTAAGTATGATGAAGCCATACTAATTTGCATACCATGGATCAATAAATACAACTAATTTTACCTATTCTATGACTATTCATAGTGTGTTTTTATTGGATTATTGATATTACTTAGTGATGACTCTTATATCCTTAACATGTCATCTCATTCTCTCACCTATTTATAGTTTGAAAGCTTCTTCTTTTAGGTCATGTGAAGTGTTTTATGAAGTGTCAATGGTTGAGTGAGTTGGTTTATTCACTAGTGTCATTCAAGGCCTCTTGTTGAGTCCTCCTAACCTAAATATTCATCACAATCTCATGATGAAATACTTATGTGAGAAGATTTAGATTATAGAAGTGTATGTTTAGTTCATCACTTGGTCTCATGTGTGACATGTAACTAGTTGGTAGTCATCAATACATTTGGTGTATCACCTCCTTTAGGATAGTTTAATTTTAGTTTTCTCTCCCTTTTCCCTCACAATCATAGGTGTAGTAGTGGTCTACAAGTGGTACATCAAAGGAGCTAGCCCTATCTATAGATTTACCTCATTCTTAGGTTACCCATAGCCTAAAGGTGTTTCAATTATGCCACTTGGATGAGGAGAGATGATACATATCCTCAAAGGTTTAAAATCCAAGTGAATTTTTTTGGCATGCCCAGTGGAACTCTTTATCCAATAAGTTGAAGGATTTTTGGTGTTGTCTTTCAACACATCGGCCTTTGGATGCATCTATCTAAGCATAAATAGTAACTCCAAAGTTATGTCATCTGGTCAAGCAGACTAGGTATTAATTTTGAAGATTATTGATAATCATTCCTTGTGTTCTTGTTTTTTAATGAAGTTTTATGGCTAAATTTGGTGTTGAGTATTGTTTTACACAAGTTGGTGAGGTTTATCAATATTATGTCATTCCCTATCAACCTTGTCATGATCCTTAATAGTTCCAATATGATATTTACAAGATATAATGTGATCCTTTAAATCTTTTTCATGAGTTGTATTATTCCTATAACCAACCTTATCAATATAGTGCTCTTCCTAGTTAGCCTAATCACTTCTATGATTAGTCCATTTCCACTTTCAAGAAAATTCTCTTGGGTTACGAGAAGTACATGATAGATATTGATACACTAAGGTGATATGGTTGAGATGTTCCAAGTCATTTCATTCATTATGTGAGAGATTCATTAGAGCTAGTTAAAAGAGAGTGGGCACCTATTGAGAGAGTAGATTGACAAAGGCTCTCAAGTGAGATGCTAGTTATGGGTGGCTTGATTTCATATTTACAAGATAGGCTAAGAATTCATGAGGAACAACATCACCAAGTATATCAAACTTCATATCAACTTTCCAAATATTTATATTAGTCCTACTTAACCCCTACTTATGAGCCCAATCAATCTTGTCAAATTCATCCTTCCCCAATCAGTTAGTAGAGAGAGTTGGAAAGAGAAACCCTATTTTTGAAGCAAATATTCATAGGTAGATTGAGTTGGCTAATAAGTAGAAGAATAAATCCACATCATCATAATAAGAAGTTGAATTTAATCCCACATTTCCCTCTCTCATTATATCCCCACCTTAAGAAGTGACCTCTAGATATGAAATCCCAAGTTAGAGACAAAGTGGAAAATCCAAGCCTAAGGAGATGCAAATTTTATTTAACACTTAATCCGCTCCTAAAATTACATAACTACCTCAATAAGAGACTCCTAATCCTAACATCCTAAGCTAGAATAAGGTAGTGGAATCATGGGGAAAGATAGGGGATACAAGACCTGATAAAGAGTGTGAAGTTGAGAAAGAGATTGATCCTATTCAAGCCCCTCTCATCATTCCTCAAGAGGCATATTGTCTTCCATGTCAGCCCTCTTGTACTCCTCATCCTCATTATGATGCCTATAAACTTCAAGAGATACTTTTCCAAGAGAACCTATCCAAGAAAATTGAAGAGCTATAGTTGAGAATGAAATTTCTATGTCAAGGTGTGGTGTAAGGTTTAGAGCCAAAATAAGGTCATATGCCTAAACACACACCATATAACATTCCTCAAGAGAGTAATCAATATAATTTAGATTTAAACAAAGATATTTTTAAATGGAAGGAATAAAACCAATCTATTTTAACCCAAGGTCTACCTCCCCTTCCTTAAGAATTCCCAAAAGGATCCCCAATAATTCATTCTCAATTTGATTTTGAGTTCTATGTGCCACCTCCAACAACTAGTTCATCTTGTCTTCACCCCATCACCCTTTACCTTGATGGACCTATTTTATGGGAATATAAAGAGTAACGTTTTTTTGATAATAATTCATAACTTTTGCTTGAAGAAAATACAGCTCCTTGATATCCTCATTGGGATAAGTGACTTGATTTCAAGATGCCTAGTATTGATAACACCAAGAAGGAGAAGGAGATTGAAGATATTTCAGACTTTGAGAAGTAAATTCATGTTATGATAGGTGAGATACAACTTGAGAGCCCTCAATAGGTCCTAAATGTTGAGGAAGAGGTGAGTCCTTGTGTTGAGTCTTTTTGTTTTGTTGATAATGAAGAATGCCTTCCTTGTATCAAAGAAGAAATCTTGGATGAAGTATTTTTGGATTCTAAAGAAGAGAATGAATGATATTCTCTTGTTATTCCCTTTCATTATGTAGATCAAAAATAATATGAGAACTTATGGCATCAATTTGAAAACATTTTCAATGAGTTTGATTCTCTCAAGGGGGCTACAACTTCCTTAGAGTTAATTAAAAGTAATGGTAATAAAGATGACATTTATCAAAATGTCATAGATGAGAAAGAGAAAATTTCACCTCATCATTATAAGGTCAAAACAATCTTATATTGTCCTAAATATTCCAAGGAATAAGAAACTATTCCTCTTGAAACCATGCCTACAAAGAAGATGCAAGTTGATCATGAGATGAAGAGTGGGAAACAAAATGAGGTATGTGTACAAGTCCAAGAGGAATAAATTTACATTGGAGACCTATTTGAAGATAATATACTTGAGAGAAGATCAAGTGAGATACCAAGGAATAGTTTTGATCTACCAAACATCCAATCCAAGGAGTAACATGCCTCGCACTATGATTCATCTCATGAAGAAGAAGATTCAAGAAACTTTCCTTTTGATCCTAGAAAGGGAGGTATGCTTAATTATTATGTGTACATATTGGTTTGTTTTTCTAATTTTCCTAAGTGATTTGAGCACATGTGTGTGTGTATTGCTAGTTTGTTTGCTTGGTTTTGTGTGTGTCCTTCATTTTGTGTAGTTGAGGTGGTTAATTGATCTTGTCTTGATAAAAACATGGTTATCAAGTTTCAGGTCTTCTTGTTTTTCTTTAAAATTTAGATGACTCCCGAATCCTAATAGAATGATAAGTCTACTAGTCTAGTTAGCATAGTAGGCATGCTACCCCTATGAGTCACCAATTTGTTGACCAAATTTGACCATATAAGTTAAATTGGGACCCCTATAAGTAAAAAATTGATATATAGGTATTTTAAGGGGTATATTATTATGTCATAAGGTGTATTATAGGTCATTTGATGACATTTCATGTCAAATTGGCCTTGGTCTTGGTCATTTTAATATTTATGTCTTTTTGAGTCATTTTGAGGGTCAAATAGAGCATTAAATGAGTTATAAAGACTCCCTGGGTAATATGGATTTTTAAAGGATAATGTAACACCCCATGTGTCCTAATATGTCTTAATTAACTATTTATAACTAAAAAGTGGTAGGTTCTTCAAAAGAAAGAGTAGTTTTCTTAGAAAAAGAGGAGTTTTCTTAAGGTTTATGGACTTGTACAGCCTCCTAAAATTGATGACACTTAAAGAGCATCCATTTTTCTTGGAAATTTTTTTTATAGTTATTATTTTGATCATAATCTCAAATAAATGAAGAAAACCACTTCTCTCTCCTTCCACTAGGCTTGCCAATTAAAAATGGTCTTCAAGTTTGTGCTTAGTATGAATAGTAGGGGAAGTTTCAAGAAAATTCATCTTGGTGGTGTCTTATAGACTCAGTAAAATTCCATTTGATGTTTGGTTGTATAATAATGGTGACCCGTGCTTTATGAACCACTCCTAAGAAGTTGACCTATCCAATTTGCTTGTTAATCTATGCACCCTACATGTTTTACTCTTATTTGGATGATTTTATACAATATAGTTAATAATATTGATTAGAAATGTTTTTTTGTCTCTCCTCTAATTATTTCAATGCTTATTTTCATGTTTGGGAAAGATTTCATGGGCTTTTTGGTTCAGTTTGTAAATTGATGTCCCAGGTGGAATAACAATCATTTTCACTACTTGAAAAAGGTTATATTCTCTAGAAGAGATTCATGTGAAGGATATATGATGTTTTCCATGTTTAAATACCATGTATACCACATCAATTCAATATTTGGTCCTACAACACCATACCTTGGTTAAATATTTAGTTTTGACATACACATAGTCAACTCTTTATCTACTTTTCACTTGTAGTCATGTATATGAAGCAATCTAGCATGCTCAAGTAGTTTTAATGAAGGTATAAATATTTTTAACATGTATCCATAAGTGGTAATAAATAATTTTGACCCTCAAAATAGTGTATAAAGGGACCGTGTCAGCCAAATATAGTATTTCTACATAGTCACCTACCAGTAATGGACATATACAAGTGCTCTCATTGAGAAAATCATGTTGGAAGGAATTTTTGAGTTAATAAAGGTACTTAATATGTAAATAATATATTTAAAACCATTTATATATGTCTAACAACCATTTTAAGGTCAAAACAATGCACATTGTCCACACTTTTATCTATTGTTTGTATGTGAAAATACTTATCTATAGGTCATAACACTGAGATATGGAAATACTTGTACAAAGAAGTTGAATAAGTGATAAAACATTGTTAAGGTATTAATATGATAAAAATATCATGTTATAATAATTTGAATTAATGTATTTATAAACAAGGTTAAATGCCACCTTCAAAAATGAAATGACTGCATTCAGGGACACTTTCCATAAAAAGTGAAGATAGAGAACCTCACCATTTTGTGGATGACAACAAGGTTATACAATAATTTTATACATATTTATGATTTAAATTCAAAGCCTCCATATAGGAAAATGTATCTACAAATTTTTAGGAGAATTTGATGAATGGAAATTGGTTTTTTGGAGGCCCAAAGTTGTGATTTTATGCACTAAACACAAGCAATAACATATATAGGATTTGAAACTCCAAGGTAACTTTCCATTTAAAGGAGGCAATGAAAACCATGTTTCATTAATTAATGGTTTTAATTGTATAATATATCATTAATGACCTAAGGATCATTTATAAAGGATAAAATATTGTGTTTTAGACCCTAGACACGCCTACAAGTGTGTCTAATTCTAAAAATACCCACCTACAATAGCAGGGAGGTGAAAGAGTGCTTTGGAGAAACAACTAAAGAAGGTAGAAGATTTTAAGATGAATTTGAGTGTTTATATAGGGTAATAGGTTTAAAATGAGTATAAATACCACCAAAATAGGTTGATGTGTAGGGTTTTATCCTTGAGATATACCTGTAGGTCCCTTACCTACAAACTATTCATCTACAATTGACTGTCAGCTCCCACATCATTCATAATAAATATTTAGGCATGAAGGTAAAATATTTATTAATATAAAGTGACTCTCAGAGGACTCCCAAGGAACATGTGGCTTAAATTTTAAAATATAATGTCAATTTATAAGTCTTTTACTTTAAAAAGTTAACTTTTGTTGATTGTTACTTGCAATGAGTAAGAAGTAGTACCTCAAATGTTGAGTGCATAACCAAGGTGAACAAATGGGTCCAAAAAATTACAAGTGACCCTAACAGACTCTATGGAGGTTTTATAATTTTCCTTAATCCTAATCCATGCATTCACACCTATAGGTGCATTACATTGGAGAATCATGTAGTCCACATGGGAGAGGCCTACACACAGTCTCTTTCCTCACAATCTATCTCAGTTTTTAGTTCTTTTGGAGTGTTTAACCATATGAAAAAGGGTTGAAATTTAAAAAACTGCATACTTATCACTTTGAAATACCATTAAAATATTCAATTTTTTTTAGAAGATAGGGGAAGTACCCTCTATTTTGTCTTAGATAGAGGGTACCTCCTTTTATGCATAAACTAGTAGGTTTAAAAAGGGGTGACAAAAGAGTAGATGAATACAATAAATAGCATTGTATTAAGGTGTGTAAAGTTTTAATACATATAAAAAAAACATTATTAATACCTCATAGAAAGAGGTAACCCAATGGGATAGTCTAGGTGGCTAGTTTGCAAGTAGGCCTAAAAGGTAGGGTTTTGTCCTAGTGTCCAAATGGGAGGTCAAGGTAACTTTCAGCCTTAGGTATGTTTTATAACTCATTTGGACATGTGTATGGGATCATGATAGATGTTCAAAAACTTTTACCCTATAGAGAAGGCATCAAGAATTAATTTTTAGGCTTGGAAGCATCTCAGGCTTACAGGAAATGGAGAGAAGAGCTCAATATAGCAAATTTAGTTGCTCACATATCCTTAGACAATATGAATGGATATATAAGAATCTTAAAAATGTTAAAAATGGCCCTGATCTATATTCTTTTGGAATTGGTTTGTGATTCCTTATCATGTTGTCTCATTCTCTCACCTATTTACAGTTTGAAATATTGTTCTTGAAGGTCATGTGAAGTGTTCTATGAAGTTTAAATGGTTGAGTGAGTTAGTTTATTCACTAGTTCAATTAAAGTCATCTTGAAATACTAATAACATCCTCATAATTAAATACTTATGTGAGAAGATTCAAATTAGAGAAGTGTATATTTAGTTAGTCACTTGGTCTCATGTGATATGCAACTGGTTGGTAGTCATCAATAAATTTGGTGTATCACCCCCTTTATGATAGTTTAATTTTAGTTTTCTCTTCTTGTCCCCTCACAAGCATAGGTGTAGTAGTGGTATATAAGTGGTACATCAATGTGGCTAGCCCTATCTAGAGATTCAACTCATTCTTAGGTTATCCACAGCCTAGATATGTTTCAATTATGCCACTTGGATGAGGAGAGTTGAGATATATCCTAAAAGGTTGAAAATCTAAGTGACAACAATCATATGACCTAATATATTTTGAAGAGACCTAGATGAGTGATTAAGCATAGAATAAAGTTTGAGAGTGATAGAATAATGATAAGAGAAAAATAAGGTGATTATCATCTATTATGTGAGCAACAAGGTTTTATTAATGTGATCAAAAGTTTTAGGTGGTTGATTTGGTGTTGGGTCATCTAGGGGGTTGGTGATTCCTTTCAAGTTAGTGCTTGATAAAACCTAATTGAGTGGGTGCTTGACTAGTTAAGGTTGGTGCTCTATGTGGAGTTGGTGCTTCACTAAAGATTAGTTTTTGTCTTATAAGACTATCGTCCATTTATAGAGATCAATGGGTTTTATTCCCCTTAAGGGTTTCCCACATATATAATGTGTTATCTTGTTTCCTGATCTTTAATTATTACATACACTTTTCAATATGTTCATGATTGTATGAATGGTTCATGTATGCTTAAGTGGAATCAAATGAATGTTTTGAAGACATTGATTCAGCCAACCCTCTTAGAGATTATGATACCAAAAATTGGTATCAGATCCTGGTCTTTTGAAGCAATCCTAATATCTTGAAGGTGATCCTAAGAAGCATAAGATGTCTACATGTACGATGAAGAATTATACTATGATAGTGAAGAATGAGAAGTTAAAGTAGACCTTGAAGCTGAGCTCATAATTAACCTAGATGATTTGAAGCACCAAAAGAAGAGGAAGCATGAGTTGAGATCTATAGTGAAGGATCTTAAAGAACATATATGTACCTTGAAGAGTGATTGGGTCAAAGAAGCCAAAAGGGATGAAAAGATCATCAAGGATCTCAGGGAATTAGTTAGAAGGTGTCAATACAAAGTTTTGATTAAAGGAAGTTGAGTATGATCAATTGAAGATATATACATTCCTTGAAGGTTGAGCATGAGAAGCTCATAGATAATATGAGCAATTTTGATAAAGAGTGTGACAATATAGAACAAGTTAAGAGCACCAACATGAGAATAAACATAAAGAAATCAATCAAACAACCTAATATAATGAAGTATTCTAATTTTTTCAATAGTTTTTATTTTACTTGTCATATCTTTGGTCATTGAGAAAGTGATTTTAGAATGGTATCAATATATGAGTTATCATGGGACCATAGAAGGAGTGATAAATCAAGAGGTAAGTAAAATAATTTTGTTTGTTTTAAATATCATAATACTAGTCATATTACAAGGGACTGCAAGATAAGGTATTTGAGAAATATCGATCAAGACAAGAAGGTGTCTAGTTATGCCACTAAGAAGTGGATCAAGAATTTAGATGATGTGGAAAATTTGTATAAATAATAGAAGACTTAAGAATATAAGAGCAAGTTCATCTCATTGAATAAGAGTGCTACAGGAACAATGAGTGTTGAAACTCCTAAAGTAAAAGAGAAAGAACAAACCAAGGTATGGAAGACAAAGGCAATCAAAGTGAGTTATGAATAGTCCATAAACCAAAGTGTACTATTTTCTAAGGTAAATAAAGGATAAAAAGTGAATGAATGTCAAGAACACTTTTTATCTAAATCTATTGACAAGGAATTCATAGAGAAGAAGAAGGATGACAAGGTGGTTGAATCAATTACTTCAATTAATCCTAAGTGGATTCTAAAGAGAGACTATCACTCTCATGATTAAAAGATGGTTGAGAAGAGTGGATTGGAGATTTAAGAATATATTGAGTTCATCGTGTTTTAGTGCCCTATGAAAAGGGGTGGATCCATTAGCCTTCATGGAGACATTATTATATCAATAAAAGCATGAGGTTATAGTCAAAGAGGGTTTCATCTTGAAAATATTCTAGGTTGTTTATGTTGCAATCAAAGAGATGAAGATGAATATTATCCACTACTATATTGGTATATTTTAGGTTTAAAGTGTATTAGGTAGCATGATGATAGATATAAGGTTAACATCAGGTATCTAATGTCAAAGTGTAGTAAATTGGTATATTTGAGGTAAGATTTTGGTATCTATTTATGTGAATTAGTTGAGTTTGATCTATGTTAAGAAGGGTATTGGTGTCAAGATGATTAAAGGAATATGGGGATGGTTTACGAGTCCTATTGACTCATGTGTTGAGCTATGAAGACAAAGGGGGAGTCCCTAATTCTATAGTTGGCATCAAGAGTGTGGTATCCTAGTGTGTGATCAAGAGTTTGATCTTCTTTAGTCATGTCAGGAAAGGTAAGTGATCTTGAGTTCCTAGTTCATTTAAAGGAGATATGCCTAGTCTAAGGGGGATCTTGGTAGCTTTGAGTTATTTGTTAAGAGATTGGTTGCTTTTGACATCATAATAGAGGTATACAAGGAGTTAAGGGGAGCATGTGTCTAAGATGCTTCATAGATTTGGTTTGTTGAATTTTAGATGGACCAACTAAGAGAGTGATCTAAAAAGGGAAGATAGTTTAGAATGATGGATAAGTGACCTAATTAAGAGAATTTTTTGAGAGTGGTTACCATCGGTGGTTGCCATAATTTCTAAATATTGTGTGCCATATAGTGTCTTTGAGAGGTAGTAGTAGCTCAGGGGGAGAAAGTGTGATCCCAGTAGTTTCAGGTGACCCTTTGTCATTAATGTTAAAGGGGGATAAAGATAAAAAAGGGAGAGAGAAGGAAAGAGACATATGTGGGATATGGTTTCCATCAAGAGTGGTTGTCATAATTTTCAAAGTGTGTTTGTATCAATGACAAAGGGGGAGATTGTTGATCATTGTCATCAATTTTTGAGTTTTGGAATTGATGTTGTCATCAATGTAAAAATTTATTATGAAGGTATATAGTCAAGTAAGCTTCAAAGTATGTGTATTGTTGATGAATGAGATTGCACCCTTGGTAGGAGGCTGAGCTCCTACCTTCTCTTCGCAACTATGGAAACTCCCCTCTCACCTGTGGGACTGGTGAAACTGGAGGGGAGAGTCTCTAGATAAGGGCTAGCTCCTTTTGATGCATCATGTTTGTTCTAGCAAGAGAAAATACATACATATCTAGATATATAAACTAGGGGGGATGAAAAGGGAGAAAAATGACAGGAATACAAACTACTCTAAGGAGGTGATACACCAAAATGAAATGACCTCACATCCACACTTAAAACCAGTCAAATGCATACATACACTTTAGTCTTGGTAAAAGGACTAGGCTATAAATAAAATGGTAGGGAGGCTCTCATGAAAACACAAAAAATAGATATTTCACCAAGGTGATATGGAATGCACGCTATAAGTAATCTCCTCTATTTTGAACTTCTCAAAATACTGCTCTCCTCCTATTAGCTATAGAGATGGCACCTTGTAGACAATAGGTATGTTGGTGTTGGGCCTGTGAAAGCATTAAGAAATAATAACTAAACACAAAGAACACTCAAGACATACACAGAAAAAATCTATCCAAGATGGAGGTAAAACTGCATTTATTGATTCAGGTGGAAATTTTGCCAGGGCTGCACCTTACAAATGTGAGATATCTCTTAAAATGACAAGTCCTAAATATATATGAGAAGAAAAGAGGCCCATTTGGTGCTCTTTGTTTACAAGTGGCCCATCGCGTCCCTTCATTGGGAAGAACAAGTCACTCAATACATTAATGAGCTATGTGCTTTGTTGTTTAAAGTCTACCTTTTCAAGGTCAATACACGATTTGTCTACTCATTAAATGTAAAATGGAGAAACTTGGTTGCCTTGCTAGCTATTTGCATCCCAAATGATCAATTTGCAGGAACTATTTCACCTGTCGGAGTCACTTCTCAAATTGGCACCACTTGGACTAACTATTTGCTCGCTCCATGTTTGTCTCCTTGTCATTTCTCAATTTTGTCTCTTTTGGCTTCTTCAGCCCTCGGGGGTGAATTTTTAGCAGGTCACTACATTCTGGCCCCTTGGTTAGCTCTCTCTTAGTTGAAAATAAATGGCCATTTTATTTTGCTAACTTTGACATTCATATGGCCATCATTGGGTTGAAAACCAATGGCTAACTTGTTCTACTAATTTTGACGTCCTTTGGGACGTCACCGTCCCCATCAAAACATCATCGAGTCTTCATGGCTTCTCTACAGCTTTGCTTAGTCTTGACACCCATCTGAATTTGCTTAGTGCCCCTTTATATTTAGGATGGAAGTCCCCCACAAGGGCACCTACCCTTCGGTGTCCTTCGGTGGGTCCTTCAATGCTTCAAACGATCTCCTGGGTCCCCACGGGCTTTGTGTATTTTCTACAGACTTTTGTCTGTGGACATTTTCCTGCAAACAAAAAGTCTACAGAAATTCCCTAGGTCTGTCTCTAAGTTTGCTTTGAGCTACACCCAAATTCCTTCAGACTTTTTGTCTGAAGGAATTCCTTCAGGCAAAAAGTCTGAAGGAATTCGAGACTTAGTCAAATTTGAACAAATTTGAATTTGAACTTACCCAAATTTGAACTTTATGTGTTGAAGCGCCTGCCCTACACAAGGGCATTAGTCTGTGGAAATTCCCCAGGTCTGTCTCTAAGTTTGCTTTGAGCTACACCTGAATTCCTTCAGACTTTTTGTCTAAAGGAATTCCTTCAAGCAAAAAGTCTGAAGGAATTTGGGACTTAGTCAAATTTGAACAAATTTGAATTTGAACTTAACCCAGATTTGAACTTTATGTATTGAAGCGCCTGCCCTACGCAAGGGCATTAAACTTGGAGACTCCCATTTGGCCAAGGGCATACCCTTGAACCAAGCTGTTGAACCAAAAATGGTTCAACGGTTCAAGGGTTTAACCATTGTGTGCTGATGAACTATTGAACTAAGGCCGATGAACTTTTGCTTTGAACCAAGCCTATTGAACCAAACCTGTTGAACCAAACCCATTGAACTAAAAAGGATCAATGGTTCAATGGTTTAACCATTGATGGATTGAGATGTTGAACTTGAAGATGGGCCTCTTGAACCAAAGGTCCCTGAACCACTTGAACCAGGCCATGAACCAAACTCATTGAACTTGTGCACCCTAAAAAATGACTGTCATGAATAGCAAGGGAAGAAGGGGACCAAAAATTTTGCCTAGGGTAAAATTTGGTCAACAAATTGGTGGCTCCCAGGGGAAGCATGCTTGCTATGCTCAGAGATTAGTTTCTTTGCAATCCATTGGGCACGGAGTCAGATGGTAACTTTGAAAACCAGCAATAACTCTGATAAATCTTAGAACCAGTCACGCAACTCTACCTCCAAGGATATGAAAGCACACACAAGACTAAGAAAACTACTACTTGTGCAACAACACTTAGGGAAAATAAGAAAGAAAACAAGGGAAAATATATAAATATGAAGAGATACTCAGTGGAAATGCTTCAGATGTATCCCATTAACTAGGATACACAGTTCTTCACCATCCAACTTGGAGAGTTAGAATGCATTATGCTACTTGCACTGAGTGATTATGTATGGACCACTCCATAGGGCATCAAATTTTGCATGTTTTCTAGGCTTGGCTCAGTATTCATCCCATTTCAAGACAATGTCTCCTTTAGAGAAATCTTTTGTCGAAGATTTCTTATCGAAGTGTCTTTTTACTTGTTGTTGGTGACTAGTCATAGAAGCCATAGCCCGGTCCCTTATCTCTTGGAGTTCCATTAGCTCACACAGCCTGATATTCATGCTACTTCCTTCTTCAAATTGTAGCTAGTGAGTGAGGTCTAATGCTGGTAATTCAAGTGAGATGGGAAGCCTAGCTTCCCTTCCATATACGAGAATATATGGAGAGTTTTTGATTGCTCTCTTTGGAGTGATTCGATCAACCCACAGAACTGTCTTCAGCTTGGCATGCCAAGTCCTCTGATTTTCTTCCATGGTCCTCTTTATGATTTTGATCAAATTTTTGTTGGTGGACTCAGCCAGTCCATTCCCTTATGGGTAGTAATTGGATGAAGTGCTAAGCTATATGCCATACCTTAACACCCATTCACTTGTTTTGGTCCCCAAAAAGGCCAAGGCATTGTCTGAGATTATGGTGGCCGGGACCCTAAACCTTGTTACCAGGTCCTCATAAAACTCTAGGACTGCGCTTTCATTCACTTCTTTCAGAGCAATAGCCTCCACCCACCTTGTGACATAGTCCATAGTAGTCAAGATCCACTTGTGTCTAGCACTAAAAGGAGGATTGATCATCCCTATGAAATCCAGGCCCCACTGCATGAATGGTTGCTCCACCTGAATAGGCTATAAAGGCATGGCAGCCAACCATTATTTCCCATCAAAAAGTGCACACTTTTGGCACTTCCTTACCCAGGCATGGGTGTCCTTGAAAAGAGTAGGCCAAAAATAGCTAGCTCTCATTAACCTTGCTGTAGTAGCTCTAGGAGTAAAATGACCGCCTGCTGGCCCATCATGGAACTCAGCCAGTACCTTATCAGCCTAGTTAGATCAATACATCTTAGAATAACCCTAGAGAGATCCTTCTTAAAAAATACTTCATCAACCAAGACATAAGGGAGAGACTGGAGTTTAAAATACCTTCTATCAATCTTATCAAGACCCTGTGGGCACTCACCAGTGAGAAGGAAATGCCTCAAGTCCAATGTCTAATCCTTTATGACAACTAGTTCTTCTGTAGTGGTTGTGTCATGAATTAGTAAGTTGTCTTTCCATTTTTTTCTTGAAGTTTGTAGCAAGCTATTCACACAGGCCTCTTCCCCTCACCAGCTTGGTGATCTTGATGTCTACATCATATTCCATCACCTTGGTGATCCACCCTGCCCTCTTCTCATTCAGGTCTCGATTGGTCAAGAAATCCTTGACGCCAGGATGTGGGACCATGAGGTGAATCCTACTGTTAGACAACATATGCTTGAATTTCTTCAGGCTCCACACTACTACTAGGACTTACTTCTCTACATATGTGTATCTAACTTCGAAATCCTCTAACCCTTGGCTGAAAAAAGCAAGTGGTTACTTGAGGTCATCACCGTTTACTTGGGTAAGCATGGTGTATATTACCTCTTCATTGCTGAAAGTATAGAGGTTGAAGTCTTTGTTGAAGTCAGGGCTGATCAAAGTAGGAGCCTGGGTTATGGCCTACTTGATGGCTTCAAAGCTGTCTTTTCTTTGTGTTGTCCACTTGAACTCCTCACCCTTCCTCAGCATAGAGGTTAGTGTCTTGACTATCTCTACAAAATTCAAAATGAATCTCTGAATGAAATTTATCCTGCCTAAGAAGCTTTGCAGGGATTTCTTGTGCTTTGGTAGGGACATCTCCAGGATAGAACATATTCTCTTAGGGTCAATGGATAAGCCTTTCTTGGACATGATGTGGCCAAGGAGTTTCCCCTCATGAACAACAAACACGCACTTCTTTGGATTAAGAGAGATGCCAAACTCCCTACACCTTTCAAAAATTTGCCTGAGGTGTTCTATGTGTTGGCTCGGCTCCATAGAGAATACCGTCACATCATCAAGGTAAACCAGCACATTATTGTTTATCAAGCCTCTGAAATTGATGTCTATGGCTTGCTGAAAGGTGGCACTAGCATTAAATAGCCCAAATGGCATCTTCTTGTAGGAAAATGTTCTCCATTTAGTGGTGAAGGCCATTTTGTGCTGGTCACTGCCTTACACCAAAATCTAATTATACCCTGAATAACCATCTAGGAGGGAGAAATTCTCACTTCATGTTACCTTCTGAAGGATCCACTCCATGCTTAGGAGGGGATAATGATCTTTTAAAGAGACTTTATTAAGGTCTCTAAAGTTGACACATAGCCTAATATCCCCATTATTCTTTCTAATAAGAACAAGGTTGGTCAGCCAGGAGGAATGCTTGATTGGAAATATAATTTTGGACTCAATCAATTTGGACAGTTCCCTCTACATGAGGGGCTCAATTGTTAGATTGATAGGTCTTTGCTTTTGCGTGACTGGCCTAGCACCTTCTTCTAATTCGATGGTGTGTTGGGTGAGCCTTGGGTCAAAGCCCTTCAAGTCACTGTAATCCCATGCAAAAACATCTACGAATTCTTGACATAGCAAAATGAAAGCTTTCCTTTCTTGAATCATGCAGACTTTTCCAAGTGCAAGCAGCTTGTCCTTGAAGATCTCAACCTTTTCATAATTCTCCTCTTTAGTTTTGATGCATACCTTGTCTTTCTTCAATTGGTCATCTCGATTGAAGATACTCTCGAGAGTAACCAAACCTTTAGGGAGCTTATTGTTCTTCAATTGAACAATTTGATTGCCATATTATTGTTGTAATTTCCCCTGATTCTGTGTTGCAAACTCAGCTTCCTCCTGTAGGAAGAAAGCTATTTGCTGGTCACTTTTGAAAACTTGCCAATTTTTAATGTTGTCTGGGAAAGAGGGCCGAACCACCACTTTCAAGTGGCATGAACCACAGTCTCAACTTATTTCCTTGGAAACATTGAACTGAGTGCCAATTACTGCCAGCCTATCCACTTGTTTGTTTTACTCTCTGGGAATGGAGGTGATATTGAAAGTGAGAAAATCTTCCACCAAGTCCCAGACCCTATGCTTGTAAGATTTCAACAAGGAATTCTTGGTCAGATTCAGGCCTTTCACCTGATTTACAATCAGCTCATTGTCTCCCAAGACTTGCAACTCCTTAATCCCTCTTTTTCTTGCCCATTCAAGGCCATGGATAAGAGACTAAAATTTTGAAACATTGTTTGTGCAAGAGAAATGGAAATGGAAAGCTAAAAAATACCTATCCTTTGAAGGGGAGACTAACATCGCCCCACCACCAGCACCCAGCCTACTTCTAGAACCATCAAAGTACAACTGCCATAGACCAAGGTTGTCATGGCTGGCCTTCATTAAATTTGGCATGAAGGCACCCTCTTCATGCATACAATAGACTCCAAGGCTTGCCTCCTCAATGAACTTGTAAGGATCATGTTTGAATTTATCATTTCCCCACTCATCCAAGAGTAGGTCTTCAACTCCTTCAAGAGCGGAGGATAGAGATTGGTTTGTCTAGGATTCTTCTGGGTCGATAATGGTCTAACTGACATTTGCTACCTTGAGTGAATATGGTTTTAGATGGTCTTTGTAGAGTGGCTCAAACTTGATTTTTACCTTGGTCCCATACTTGGTTCTAAAAACTAGATATGACCAATTCGCTGCTAGATAGCCACCTATCTTTGCTGTGAAGTCCCTAGATAAGCAAATTGCGAAGTAAGGAGGAACATCCGCTACCACTATATCATGGGGAATTGAGAAGGTTGGGAAAGCATGCAATGTCAAGCCTAAACCCTTCACAATCCCAACTATTTTTGTAGGTGTGCCATCTAGTTGCAGGATTCCTTTGTTCATCTTTTCATATTTCAGTCCCATCTTGTCAACTATGCACTTGGGCATCACTGAGGTGCTAGCCCCACTGTCAATTATATAGTTGTGTACCAAGACATCCCCTATGACCAAGGATACATAAAAATGGGTAATTTTCTCTTCCTTCTTTACCTGACCTGAAGTGGAAGGCTGCCCATTTGTCATCAAGACATTTTCAGTGCTTGCTGGGATAGCTTGATGATCCAGCTCACATAATTCCTTCTTCAATACGTCCTTCTATCCTAGAAGATAAAATGAATACCATAAAGAGATGTTCACATGTAGCTTCTTCATCTGGTCTACTATATTGACTTGGGGACTACCTCCCTTCAAGCTTTCTTTGGGGCTGATTCCAACCTGAGCTGCAGGCTGAGGGGCTGAAGGCACAAACGGCTATCTAAAGTTTGGGGTCTTTAAATTTGAGTGTGAAGGAGAAGGTGGTACTACCACTTGGGTGGTAGCTTGGGCTTCTCCCATTGCTCTTCTCTTAAATATTGTATTGGCTGCAACATAGTCAACTTGATTGTCTGCAGTGCCCACATAATTCATTGAATAAAATTCCCCTTCTAGATGATTCATGAGGGTAGAATCAGGCTGGGCCTGATTGTTACTTGTCCTGGGTTGAGTTGGAGCCTCAAACATCTAGGAATGAGTAGCTACCTAATTTTCTACATTCTGGAAATAATTCATCATCTCATTTGTGTAA
Source organism: Torreya grandis (assembly GCA_037957365.1). Lineage (NCBI taxonomy): Eukaryota > Viridiplantae > Streptophyta > Pinopsida > Cupressales > Taxaceae > Torreya > Torreya grandis. The sequence goes on from JARHVA010003123.1 coordinate 48,934, forward strand.
ATAGCCTATTCTTGACCATATCCCATGGTCGAACAACTTGGCTACTCCTGTACTAGATTGTTCTGAACCAGCACCATGACTTTAGATGATGAAAGGGGGCCTGAATTATAATTTTGAAATGGCTTGGTTTGAGTGAGCTGACCCTGTCCTTGATTATAGCCTTGAAAAGGAGGTCTAGGGGCTTGACCATAATGTTGATATCCCTGGTTCGGCCTATTTCTTTAAGATTGCTACCTTTTAAGAGCTACAAGTTCATTTGACATGCTTTATAACAGAATTTTAACCTCATGAAGTTCATTGGATAGAATACTAGCTAGTTTCTCTATGCTAGGTAGAGGGGCTAATGTAGGAGCAATAGTCTGAATTGGGGGGAGCATCTCTAGGAAAAGTGGCATGTGAGGCCTAGGGGCTATTTTCCTAGCTTGTACTAAGCAGCTTTCAGCTACTATGGCTATGTCATAAGTAGCTGGCAATATATGCCCTCCCATGGATTGGATCATCATAGAAATATCACTATTTAAAGCTCTTAAATAATATAAGAAATCATAGCTGGGAGTCGGTCTTACTAGGATGGGAATTCTATCCCAAGTCTTTTGAAATTGCGTGTTAAAATCCTACATATATTTGTGTGGAGCTCTCTTTATGGTCATCAACTGCTTAGCAAGTGAGAGGCCATCACTCTTTTCCCCAAAATGATCTATCAACTGAGTGCCCAATTCATTCCAAGAATGTATTGAATTTATAGGCAAGGTTTTGTACCAGTCAAGAGCCTTGCCTTTAAGAGACAATGCTAGCAGTCTGATGGCAATATTTTCTTTTGTTACATTGTGAATATTGTAGAGGTTAGCAATATTCATAATATTCTCTCTAACTATAATGGGCCATTCTCCTTCGAAATAATGCACATTTTTTAAGGTCTTTCCTAGAATTGGATCATAGCGTGGGAGGTTCAAGGGGCTCTGACCATGAAAAGCCATAAAATGCAGTGCCATCACTGGGATGGGCTGTAACTGGGGTTCTGATGTGAATGCATCTCTTAAAATAGGTTTGGGAGGATCATTTGTTTGATAAGGATGGGTCCTCTCAAACTTAGCCTTTTAGCAGAGTTCAAAGGCAACTTAATGAAATCAAAAGGAACCCATTTTGAAGTAGATCTTGTGGTGACTTTAGGCATAGAAAGTTAAGAAACTGGTCTTAATTTGAAAAATTGAAGCTCTTACCAGTGGAGTTGCCAGATGCTATAAATCTTAAATTTGTGGTGACAAGACCAACATCAACCCTAAAACCTTATTGAGTTGTCAAATTGTGTCCCACCAGGCGTGCCAAAATTGTTGATGCAATAGATTGCACCCTTGGCAGGAGGCTGAGCTCTTGCCTTCTCTTCACAACTATGGAAACTCCCCTCTCACCTATGGGACTGGTGAAACTAGAGGGGAGAGCCTCTAGATAAGGGCTAGCTCCCTTTGATGCATCATGTTTGTTCTAGCAAGTGCAAATACATACATATCTAGATATATAAACTGGGGGGGATGAAAAGGGAGAAACATTACAAGAATACAAACTACTCTAAGGAGGTGATCCACCAAAATGAAATGACCTTCTCACATCCACACTTAAAACTAGACAAATGCAGACATACACTTCAGTCTTGGCAGAAGGACCAGGCTACAAAGAAAATGGCAGGTAGGCTCTCATGAAAACACAAAAAATAGAGATTTCACCAAGGTGCTGTGGAATGCATGCTGTAAGTAATCTCCTCTATTTTGAACTTCTCAAAATAATACTCTCCTCTTGTCAGCTATAGAGATGGTGCCTTGTAGACAACATGTATATTGGTGTTGGGCCTATGAAAGCATCAAGAAACAATGACTGAACACAAACAACACTCAAGACATACACAAAAAAATCTATCCAGGATGGAGGTAAAACTGCATTTATTGATTCAGGTGGAAATTTTGCCAGGGCTGTGCCTTACAAATGTGGAAGATATCTCTTAAAATGACAAATCCTAAATATATATGAGAAGAAAAGAGGCCCATTTGGCACTCTTTATTTACAAGTGGCCCATTGCGTCCCTTCATTGGGAAGAACAAGTCGCTCAAAACATTAATGAGCTATGCGCTTTGTCTATTTAAAGTCTACCTTTTCAAGGTCAATACACAGTTTGTCTACTCATTAAATGTAAAATGGAGAAACCTAGTTGCCTTGCTAGCTATTTGCATCCCAAATGATCAATTCACAGGAACTGTTTCACTTGCCAGAGTTACTTCTCAAATTGGTGCCACTTGGACTAACTATTTGCTCGCTCCATGCTTGTCTCCTTGTCATTTCTCAATTTTGTCTCTTCTGGCTTCTTTAGCCCTTGAGGGTGAATTCTTAGCGGGTCGCTGCATTCTAGCCCCTTGGTTAGCTCTCTCTTAGTTGAAAACAAATGGCCATTTTGTTTTTCTAACTTTGATGTTCATATGGCCATCATTAGTTTGAAAACCAATGGCTAACTTGTTTTGCTAATTTTGATGTCCTCTGGGATGTCAGCGTCCCCATCAAAACATCATCAGGTCTTCATGGCTTCTCTGTGGCTTTGCTTAGTCTTGACACCCCTCTGACTTTGCTTAGTGCCCCTTTGTATTTGGGTCAAAAGTCCCCCGCAAGGGCACCTACCCTCAGGGTCCTTCGTTGGTCCTTCGATGCTTTAGATGATCTCCTAAGTCCCCATAGGCTTTGTGTATTTTCTATGGACTTTTGTCTGTAGACATTTTCTTGTAGACAAAAAGTCCTCAGAAATTCCCCAGGTCTATCTCTGAGTTTGTTTTGAGCTGCACCTAAATTCCTTCATAATTTTTGTCTGAAAGAATTCCTTCAGGCAAGAAGTCTAAAGGAATTTGGGAGTTAGTAAAATTTGAACAAATTTGAATTTGAACATACCCAGATTTGAACTTTATGTGTTGAAGCGCCTACCCTACGCAAGGGCATTGAACTTGGAGACTCCCCTTCAGCCAAGGGCATACCCTTGAACCAAGCCATTGAACCAAAAATGGTTTAATGGTTCAAGGGTTCAACCATTGCACGCTGATGAACTATTGAACCAAGGCCGATGAACTTTTGCTTTGAACCAAGCCCATTAAACCAAACCCATTAAACCAAACCCGTTGAACCAAAAAGGTTCAACTGTTCAATGGTTTAACCATTGATGGATCAAGATGTTAAACTTGAAGATGGGCCTCTTGAACCAAAGGTCACTGAACCACTTGAACCAGGCCATGAACCTAACTCATTGAACTTGAAAAATGACTGTCATGAATAACAAGGGAAGAAGGGGACCAAAATTTTTTCCTGGGGCAAAATTTGGTCATGTATGATGAGTTATTATGCCTACATAGTGAGTGTTGTTAGTATAAGAGAGAGAGAGTGTGTGTGTAATAATGGTGAATGAGATTGATGACAAGTACGTTAATTAAGTTGGTAGTGATTAGGTGCATGCAATATTTTTCATGAGTGAGGTCATTCATGAAATAAAGAGTGTTTCCATGAGTGTTTCCATTAGAAGAGAAGTGTGTGGTCATGAGAGAAAAGAGTGTTATTGGTATTGTGAAATGTGATAAGATGATTAAATACATATTGACATTATGTGATCTGACTAGGTCATTATTAAAAGATAATTTGAAGACAACTAATGTATTAGATCATTGGTACAGGTCAAACATGGAAGGTACAATGCATAACAAGCATAGTCATGTCATGAAGAGGCATGTGCATGGTGAGCTTGAAAATATATGTACAAAGGTATGAAATTATTTAAGGATAATTTAAGTCATGTGATAAAGGTGTATAGGAATCAATGAGATTTTCAAAGTGAGCCTATAGGGGTAAGACCTTCAGTCCAAGTTTAAAACTAGACTAGTCCTAGACCCTACCTGGCCTAATGAGATATCATGATCTGTTATCAAATAATGTGAAGGATATATGAAAGTGTTTAAACATGAAATATATATTTTTAGTTTTTTGATATTTATATCTAAAGAGTTTTATTTTTTGATATCATTGAGGTAAGCATGTTTGAATACTAGTTCTTGAATATAAGGTGTCTTGAGAAGCCTAGTCTAGCCCCTGTGAGAAGGTTTGCATAGTGAAGTTTGGTGAAGTAAGTGATAAAAATATTATGAGAGTTTTTTTTTGAATTTTGTGATCATATAATTAAAGTTTATGTAATTTTATAAGTGTTTCAAGGTCAGTTTTCAAATTTCAAGTGCTTAAGAAGCCTAGTCATGGCACTAGTCATGGCATGTAAAGTCCTTGTGAGAAGATATGAGTATTGTAACTTGATAATATGGATGCATAGAAGCATGAGAGACTATATTAAGTTTATTTATCATGTTTATGAGGTGTATATTACATTTATAGTGGCATGAAGGTGTGTTTTACGTCTAATGTAGCATGAATACCATGATGTAGAGAAAGAGTATGGCCTAATGGGGTATGGCGTGAGTGTTGTAAGAAGTGTGTCATGTTATTTAAAGTATGTGTATGGATATGTTAGTGTTTTAATAAGTGTTTCATGTTTTTTTAAATTATTTTAATGTAGTTTTAGGTTATAGTATTAAGGGTAAGGCATGGAAATTTGTCTAGAGGTCTCTCGAGTGCTTAGAATGGAGGGTTCTCAACTTGGCAAGGATTTTCTTGTCATCATTAGCTCATAAAAAATTTACATGGGAACCTAATATATTAATGGTATATGGGTAAGGGTATTAAATCAAAATAATAGGAATTAGGTTTTAGATTTAGGGTCTATGCTTTATGAACAATTGTTAAGAATAGAAACATGTTTAAACCCTCTTAGAACCCTAATAAAGACCCAATGTTGAAGATGTTGATCAAAAGTAACTAGAAGGGATTGGTATTATCATGTAATATATTTTATATTGTATTTTAATCTCCTAATTACCTCTAGGTGGCATTGGTTAGAGAGATGAGAGAGAAAATGTTGAGCTATAGGTTTTTTCTGAAGAAGTTGATTAAGAAGTCAAAAGTTGCTTTAGACATAGTAAGAAAATGGATGGAGGAAGAAGGTATAGAATAATTTAATATGTACATGAATTTTTATGGATAGGTTATATCCAAAAAGTGTGATAAAATATTCATCCAAGTCAGCTAGTTGATAACAGGCCTAATGGTGCAAATAGTGAAAAACTCAGGCAACAGTGAGAAGATGAATTGGAATGTGTTTTCATTATAAAATGTTGAAACCAAGTGCATGAATTTTTTTAAAATATTGGTATGTAATATTAATTATTTGTATAAATCTTGGAATTTGGTGTAAGATGTTGAAAATTTGAAGTCAAAATGGCTTGTTTGGTTCATGCAAGACTGTGTGAGATAAGGTTAAGAGATTGGTTTACAAGACCAATATTTAATATTAGAGTTTATGATTTTTGTATGTGAATTTTTATTAGGATTAAAAATTATCATGTGAATGTGTTTTTATTTATGAGAAATCCCTATGTAGGAGTTGAAATTCAAGTTCATCTTGACTAGTTTTTGGGGCTAGTTGGCAGTTTTGAGTGAGCATGTTGTAAGAGTGGTTTTGAGTATTTTATCATATGTGATGGATTATAATGATATTGGTTAATTTTTTGAAGTATTTGAGGCTATATTTATGTTATTTATTTTCATTTTTATGTGTTTAATTAATGTTATATCTTTGGTTTTTCAAGATAGATCTTTTTATGTGTGAGAAGGCCTAATGTAAACAATAGTAACAGTGTGCTTCAAGTGATGGTTCAACGTAAAAAGTGTCATGGACATAATATGAGATTATTTAGGATATAATTCAGTGGTATATGAAGTGTTCCTATCATTTTTTTAGTTTTAAAGTGTTCAAAGGATATCAAAGGGTAACATGTACTAATGAAGGCCTAATTTATTTAGTTTTCCTTAAGGCCTAAAAGAGGTTTTGGGATTTTAAGTTATGGCCAACCTATTATAATGATGTATTAATGTATGAAACATGTTATAAGACCTATTTTAATGATAAACCAAGTTTGTGTGTGTGTCTTACCAACAGGTGTGTGAGCTATATGATTGTATAAGAATAAGGCATAATATGCCTAATTAATGAGTTAGAGAATCAGAGAGTGAAAGTGAAGGAACTAACACATTGAGGAGATGAATAAGGTCTTGTATACCATCATAGGGGTGTATATAAATTATCATGAATATATAATAAGGTAATTATATATTAATATCAAGGTGATATGACCTAATCTATCTTGAATAGACCTAGATGAGGGAAGAAGCCTAGAAGGTAGTTAAAGAGGGATATAATAATGAGAGATAAACTAGGTGATCATCATATGTTGTGTGAGATTTTTTTTGTGAAGGTTATCAAAATTTTTAGGTGTTTGAGTTGGTTTTGAGTCATCTAGGGGGTTGGTGCCTCCTTGCAAGTTGGTTCTTGATAAATCCTAGTTGAGTGGGTACTTGACTAGTTAGGGTTGGTTCTCCATGTGGCATTGGTGCTTAAATAAATATTAGTTTTTGTATTATAGGATTTTATTAAATTTTTATATATCATTGGTTTTTATTCCCCTTGAGGGTTTCCCACATATGTAATGTGTTATCTTGTTTCATGATCTTGTATGGTTCTATATGCTTTGCTAGATGTTCATGTTTCTATGGATGGTTCATGCATGATTAAGTGGAATTGAATGAGTTTTTTTAAGGAACTGATACCCACCCACTATTAGTGATTGTTATTCCAAAACCCTACTCATGTAAACACTTATATTTGGCTTTGATATGAATACAAGCTAGTTTTTATCCTTATTGATGATAAAATTAGTATATCTCTCATGGTTGGTAGTAGTGTACTATCTTTCTTTAATTTTTACTATATATTTACCTATTTTCAAGTTATTAATATTATTAGGTAATATGGAGTGTGTTATATGGTCTTACATTGGCTAAGTGTGAAGATTGCTTCATTAGTGTCTCCTATGAGACCTCTTGATTATCCCCTCTTAGTTAGTGTCTTGATCTTCACCTTTATGTTGAAATATTGATGCTCAAAGACTCTTTTTGAGTTAGTGCATAGGTGTCAATCATTTTTAATGTTCTTATTGAATTAAAGGCAAGTTTGGGTTATTAATTTGGTGCATCACTTCTTTATTTGTCTACTTTCCTTCTACCCCATTCCCCTTGAAAATAATACGCTTAGTTTGTAGTTTTAAGTTGAAGCATCAAGGGAGATATCCATATATAGATATTAACCTAATTTATTATGAAATAAATAAAATATAGGTGTCTTCATTCTATCACCTAGGTGAGGAGGATTGAACAACATCCTCAAGGGTGCAATTTAGAGTGATAACAATTCTTTAATCTCTAATTTTAGGAAACATAAATTTTATGTTTTAGTTTCAATCTTAACCTCTTCATATTCATATATTTATTTGGATTCAATAATTTCATTGAATTTATAATTTTAATTTATAGTGGATTAAAACATAATATTATGTTGTGGTGCCAAAAAAATAAGATAATTTCCCTAATATGGTACTGCCACATCACATAAAAATTGACTCAATTTTTTTAGCATTTTAGATGTCTATTTTAGTTCCAATGAAAATATATGCATATGTATATATCATTAAATAATTTTAAAGTGAAAATCATATACGTGATTTTAAAAACCTACCTATGGTAATCCTTATTATTATTTACCCATCTAGTTGGAGTCATTTATATAAGACTTTCTAATAATAACCTTTGTTAATTTCTCTATTTGAAAACCATCAATCTAAATTTTGGTGTAATTTATTATTTTTCATTAATACATATAGCATAGGGATACCCAAGGATTTAAAAACAAAACAAACCATGATAAGAGGTAAAATTTATCTAAATTTAGGTTTGGAATTTTTAAACTGAAAATAACATCTTCCTATTAGGTAATGTTATCAAAAATAATATAATCATGGAGAAGTTTGTATACATAAAGAGACTAGCCATGAATCATATAATGAACTATAAATGATAATTTATTATTATTATTAAATCAAAAATATCCTAATTTATAACTAGTGACCAAATAATAACAAACATCTATAAGTTTATCTAGAGCCTTACTGATATTTAAGTAAAAAATCTACAATCTCCTTTAGACAAGATAAACAATTAAGCTCAGGTCACCATCTTAGTTGGTCATAGACTACACTGCCTATCATAATTGATTTTCATTCCAAGGATCATTTTTACATGCTATGTTTACTCATGACAAACCTTCATAAGCCTTATATGATATAATGGGGTTTGTGTATTATTATTGATTTTGATAGTTCATGATAAGTCAAGATCCTTGTATCTGATTAAGATAAACTTAGGAAAATGATATTAAGTAATTATTAGTTAGTAGATTACCTATTTAAATAGATATTATTCTCTATTCAACATTTAAATAGTTAATACAGAATTTTATCTCGTTACACTATGATTAAATATAAAACCAATCAAATAGGTATCTATTAAACTCATAGGCCCCTAGTATCTTATTAGCTCATGATTAATTTTAAATTTTTTCATCCATGGTTCTACTCATAAACCAAATTACAATTATGATGAGTTTCCATATTATGCAACCTTCAATACATTCAAATTTAACTTTATCCAAGCTTACAAAAATGTTGTACCACTGATTAAACCAACACTTTAATTTAGTAAAAATAAAATATTATAAATGAAGCCATACCCATTTCAAAAAATTAATAAATCATTTACCTTCATGGTTTTAATTTTAAAGACAATTCAAATTATCTTATTATACTATAAAATCAATATAAACCACAATCATATAAATAGGTTCTACTAACTACATCGCACTGATAATTCTCATATCATTGAAAAATACACAATTATCACCATAATTTAATTATTGCATTCCTTAACTTATTAAAAAATTATAACATATGAATCTTAGTAATAAAAGTGACAAAATACACATGGTTTACCAAAATAACACAATCAACTATGTTACTAATGTTACCCATGTTTATCAATAATTAACCAAATTTATAATATTTACACCCATAATCATTTCCTTTTTTCATAATTTAAAAATTTGAACAAACCCACTTCCAAATCAAATATGCACATGGAAAAATAAGTTACAAAGACAACTCAACCAAACACTTGACCAATATAGAATATAAGATAGAACATAATTTATCAAAATACAAAAATGTTCTATAGGTTTGCAAAGATACAATCCACCATGAACTACTATAAATGATTTATGACCAATTAAGTTATTCACACTCTATCAAGTTTAAATTAGTAAGTAAATGAAACTACTCAGAATAAATTATTCAAAAGTTATTCATAATGCACACCATTAGCCACACAACACATAACTGAAGTTATTAATTCCAAAATCAAGCTTAGCCACAAAGTCTCAAAGACATGTCCCAATTTTATACTAAAACCAAACTATCTTTCCTTAATTTACATTTCATATAATGAATGCAATTCAAATAATTAAATAGAGAGTACATATTTTAATACATTATAAAAGACAAAAACATAGAATTTTTTTCCCCCCCTTAATTAGACCTACACCTTTCTTTACCAATCTAAATAGAAACATTAACTCATGTAATTAAAACAATATAATATTGTATAACATGTAGCCTATTAATTATTTATTTACACAAAATTATATTGTCATACACATTAATAAGTATTAAATGAAACTTAAAATAAGAAAGATAATTTCCAATGAAAGATAACCAATCATACAAGATTGTCAATAAGTCTGTATATTAACTCCAAGTCTTTTAAAAATCAAATATACATGTATACCTTAAATACAAGCATTAAGACCAATTATGTACTTGGGACATTTCCTAATTAATATAAATTTCTTTCTACAACATAATTATCACAATAAATAATGATTTTAATCACAAGAATCCAAATTAAATATAAACTCATTTTACAATAAAGTTTCCTTCAGAAGGATAGACATAACAAAAATAATCTTCCAGTTATATTTTAGACTCATATATCTTTGAAATAACTATAAATGAATTTCAATAAGTTATATGTCATGAGTAAGTAATCTAATAGTACACCAAAATAAAAACAATGGTAACCGAAGCCCATCCAGATGGTGGTAGCCCTACCCACCCAACCATCAATTTAGGGTCAGAAAACACATCTAGAAAAATGTAGTATCATTTAAGTGAATGAGAAGAAAAAGATTTAAAAAGTGAAACCTAGTACACCATGGTATGCCAAAATATTTCATACAAAGCAACCCCTAATTAATTTACATAATGGCCATGAACCAACAAAAATAATTAAACCCTAGAATAAGAACAACACTACCAAAAAGAGGCAAACCAAAAAATAGCAACAACAATTTTAAAAAATATATAAAAATACAAATTGAAAATGAAAATAACTAGAAAGAGTTAAATTGGAAAATAACAACATTAAACAACCCTCCCCCCCCCCCCCCCCCCCTCTTCCCAAAAAAAAAAGGGTAAACACCAAAAAGCAGTACAACCTAAAACTACCAATAATAAAACACCAAAAAGGGTGGAAATGTCAAATATATAATGTATACAATAGTACCCAAAAAATAGACAACATAAAAGGAAGTATGAACATGGACCATTTTATTCCATAATTTTTCAAATTGTTCAACACTTTCCATTTATCAAAATACATCACATATATACACCATCTAGGGTGAGATGGACTCACATCATGCATACATAATAGAAGTTTTCAACAAAATACAATAAAAACTTTCCTTTTAAAAAAAATTATGCTTATTATAGGAGCTAGGATACAAAACATATTAAAAGAGTTTTGAGGAGTACTAGGGAGGAAAACATTCTTCCTATAACTCACCCAACCCATAGGGTTTGTACCATGTCCTCAACCACTTAATAATAAAAAATCAGCATAGAAGTATTCAAAACATAACTTGTAAAAAAGACAAGTTCTCCACTATGTCATAGTTCTCTTTCTTTTTATTTCTCTTCCATCCTCCTCTTCATACCCTATAAAACTAATTTATCATAGTCCTCCATGTCCACTTTTATTCTTCCTTTCATTTCCACTAATTTCTCACATTAATGTATTCGAGTAAAGTCTCCACAATATTTTCATAATGGCTGCCCCTTACATTCATACCAAACCATAAGTTTTATCCTTCAAATTATTTAACTTACATTCCATTATCAACATCTCAAGTTGAATTAAAAATTCATTCTAACAAAGACATTATCCATGCAATACTTAAAACCTGATCTCTTGATTAGGTGTTTCAAAATTAAATGTCAACTCCCAATGATGCCTTTATGTCTAAAGTGACCCCTTCATTCTAATGTTTACCTAAGTCAACATTGACATTCAACATAAATCATTAAAAGAATATTCAAACTTGGGAATAATTCAATGCATGTCATTTTGAAACATCAACAAGATTCATCACATAATCTTGAAACCATAGCATGACATCACAATCATAGCCAATAAAATATCATTAAAGCATGATACAAAAAAGAGTGTGGTTTCGAGTCATATTTCACCCAAACAAGTGAAATACAACTTACAATATTATAAAACTTCCACAATGAAATTAAATAATCAACTCAACAATCTCAAGAACATAACATATATGAAAACGTATGAAAAATAGGCACAATTGGCTATAAGCCATTGATGGCCTCAAATAAATAAAATTTAAATACGCACAATACTAAAAAACCATGACACAAAAAAACATAATAGAATAAGTGGTGGAATGTACTTTGAACTTAAATTTTTAACCTTCTTAACCTTATTACCTTATTTCTCATTTTTTAACATGATAGTTCTATTCTTTTCTACCAATGTCTTCTGACCTAAAACCTAGCTCAATCACCTATATTTTATCTAAAATCATAGAATGACATCAATAATACTAGTTTGATAAAATATAAACCAATTTAAATATAAAATTGAATATATGTAATCAATAATATAACTATTTAATCATAATATAACTCTCAAATTAATGTTAAATATATCAAATATTAACAATCTTAGTGCCAAATGTCTCATCTAAGATACAAAACACACAATAGTTTATGCATGTCCAAGTAGAATATAACATCCACCCAAATTAAAAGAGGCACCATTTGAGAGCCCCAAAAAATTAAATATAGTGCTGACTAAAATGATTTTTATCTTCCTAGGTGGCACTTTTATCACTTAATTCTATTGAACTAACAATTGTTGTGTCTTTGCTTCACAGGATTAATGTTGTTGAGTGTGGATCCCATTGGGGCTATCACATGACTTTGGTGGCACACTTTGGGGGCTTATAGAGCTCCAAAAATGTGGGGAACACTTTTTTCCCCACTCCATTTTTTTGTGGAACCTTACTTCCATGTGAGTGGAATATTCCCAATATTTTCTAATTTTTATCTTCCATATTTTATGGAGTTAGTTGTTATATGACTATTTTCCATGTTGACTTCCTTGTTCCTATAGAGTTAGTTGTTTATTGTAAAAGGGAATGACTTCCTTATTTCAAGGAGTTAGTTGTCATCACATGTCATTATAAAATGTGCCCTTTGGAGGAGGAGAGATGAGGATGGTGAGTTCCTCCTTAGGTGGGCTTGTGGATAAGCTTGCTTAGGTGGAGGAGAGGTGTTACCTAGTGGATAATGCTTATCTTGGATAAGAATTACATAATTCTCCTTGTTTTGTGTATTTTTATTTATTTGTTATATATACAAGTATGGTGTGACTATTGAAATTAATGTTATTTTTTTAGGGTGTGGCTTTTGAGAGACAAAGTCAAAGTGTAGTTGTTTTTGAAAAGAGTGTAGTATAAAAACTTGTGATATAGTATTGTGAAGGTGCAAGTGTAGGTGCAGCATATAATGTGTGAAAAATTGTTGATAAGTTTCAAATCATCAATTTAGTGAATTCATTTATGAATTTAGGAGGAGATGTTATATCTCTATGAGAGGTTCTTTGTAATCTTGTTTTTTTTATATATTTTATTGAGAAATTTCTTGGTAGATGTAACCCACATTGAGTGAACCACATTAGATCTATGTTATGGTTTTATTATTATTTTTATTCTCTCCATTATTTCTTTCATTTAACTATGATTTATGGAATTGATTTTGTGATGCAATTTAGTGTATAATTAAATTTGATTTCACATTTAAAATCTAGTTATGTCATTTTATGGTGAATTTAATGTAGTTTAGATTATTTTAATTCCTAAAAATTGGTATCAAATCTTTGGTTATAAATCACAAAAGGGGTTATTAGATTGAGTGGGAGCTATGGGAAAAGAGATCAGATTTAGGGTTGAGAAATTTGATGGTAAGAATTTTGGTTTGTTGAAAATATAGATGGAAGATTACTTGTATCAAAAGGAGCCTTGAAGGGGAAAGGAGAATAACTTATAAGCATGAGTGATGTGAATTGGTCATTGCTTCATAAAAAGGCATTGGGAGCCATACAATTATGGGTTGCATATTCTATTACATTTAACATTTCAGATGAGAAAACTATAAAATATATCATGGATAGACTTGGAAATTCGTATGAGAAACACTCTACTTCAAATAAAAAAATTCTTATGAAAAGATTGTTTAATATGAAAATGTTTGAGAATGGTTATATTGATAGTCATTTAAATGATTTTAATATGATTGTAAGTTTGATCACTTCTATTGGAATTAAGTATGATGATGAAGTTAGAGCTTTTTTCATTTTGTGTTCTTTGTCTGATATTTGGGATAGCTTGGTTATGGATGTGAGTAATGTAGTCCCTACTAAGGGAAGCTTAAATTTTAAGGATGATGTAGGTGTGATTATTAGTGATTAAATGTGAAGGAAGAGCACTAGTGAATCATATTTAGGTAATGATTTATCTATGAAAACTAGAGGGAGGCAAAAGGATAGGAGCAAAGGCAACCACAAAAATTTAGGGTAGATCTAAATGTAGATCTAGATCCAAGATGATATGCTGGCATTGTGGGAAGAGTGGACACTCAAAGAAGTATTGTTGGTCACTTCATGATAAGAATGCCAACAAGGAGGAAATGAAGGAGGTAAATGTGACATTAGGAAAATAATGTCGTGATGCCTTAATTCTTTCTATGGATAATTTTTTTGAGTCTTGGGTATTAGATTCAGGGGTTCCTTTTCATGCCACCCCACATAGGCATTCTTTTACTGATTATGTTTAAGATAATTTAGGGCATGTTTATCTTTGTGATGATGAACCATGTGAGATAGTAGGGAAAGGTTGTGTTCAGGTGAAAATGTAGAATGGGAACACATGGATACTTAAAGATGTTAGACATGTGTCTATGTTGAAATGGAATTTAGTTTTAGTAGGGAAATTAGCCAGTGAGGGCTATTCGATAATGTTTAATATAGATTATTAAAAAGTTACCAGAGGATATCTTATGGGTGTAAAAGGTAAGAAAATTGGTATTTTATATTTAACTAGTAGTGTTAATTCTTGTGATCTAGTTGATACAGATGACAATACAACTATGTGGCACTATAGGCTCAATCATATAAGCCATAAAGGCATAGATATCTTAAAAGACAAGTTGACTGTATTAAAAGACATTGATTTAGAATTCTATGAGAATTGTGTGTATGGGAAATAAAAGTGAGTTAAGTTTTTGAAAGTTAGATCCACAAAGAAAGAGCACAAGTTATAAATGGTACATTTAGATGTATGGGGACCAACTCAGGTATCTTCTATAGGTGGTTTCAATTATTATGTCACTTTTATTGATGATACAACTGGGAAAGTTTAGGTTTATTTCATTGAAAATAAATATGATGTATTTGACACTTTTAAGAAGTGGAAAGCCTTGGTTGATAATGAAATAGGTCTCAAGTTAAAATGTCTCAGATTAGATAATGGAGGTGAGTATTTTAGTAATGCTTTCTTTGATTATTATTCTAACAATGGAATCTATAGGCAATGTATGGTTCTAAGAACTCTATAGTAGAATGGGGTATCTAAAAATATGAACATAATAATAATGGAATGTGTTAGGAGCATGAGGTTACATGCAAGGTTGCCTTTACAATTTTAGATAGAAGTAGTTAGCATGGTAGTATATTTCATTAACATAGGACCTTCTATGCCTTTGGATGGAGACATTCCTAAAAAAGCTTGGTCTAGTAAGAATGTTGATTATTATTTTCTTATAGTATTTGGATGTGAGGCTGTTGATCTCATTAAGAAAGAGGATAAAAACAATTTAGAGGCAAACTTAGAGAAATGCACATTTGTTGGTTATGGTAAGGATGACTTTGGTTTTTGTTTATGGAGAATTAAAGATAATAATATACTTTGGTCTAGAGATGTAATCTTTAATGAAAAAGTCATGTATAAGAATCATTTACAGGAATAGGAACAAGAATAGGAACAAAAAGAATACACAGTATTGGATGACATTGCAGATGGTAAAGTATCTAATGAATCAGTTCAAGAACCTTCTACACAAGGACCCCAAAATCCTATGGTAAGAAGGTATTCTAGGGTAAGAAGATCATCTAAACATTTTTCTCCTTATTTGAATTATTTTTTACTCACTAACAATGGAGAACTAGAGTGTTATGAAGAAGCAATACAGGTAGATGTGAGGATGAAGTGGGAGTAAGCCATGGATGAGGAGCATAGATCTCTTATGGAGAACAAAATGTGGGATTTGTTAAGGCTACCCAAGGGTAAGAGTGCATTGCCAAACAAGTGGATATTAAAAATAAAAGAAGAGGATGAAGGGAAAGAAAGGTATAAGGCTAGGATGGTAGTCAAGGGGTTTGCATAAAGATCAGGTATTGATTTTGATGAGATTTTTTCTCTTATTATAAAAATGGATTCTATTAGGATTATTCTTAGTTTAGTTGTAGTTGAGGATTTACACTTAGAATAGTTAGATGTGAAAATTGATTTTATTTATGGTGATTTAGATGAATATTTGTCCATGAAGTACCCATAGGGATATGAGGTCAAAGGGAAGGAGAACTATATGTGTAGACTAAATAGGAACTTGTATGGCTAGAAAAAAGCTCCATGGAAATGGTATAAGAAATTTGATTGTTTTATGTTGGAATAAGAATATCAAAGGTGTAATTTTGACCATTTCATGTACATCAAACATTTTGATGATGGTTCTTTTATTATATTATGCTTATATGTAGATGACATGTTAATTATAAGAAAGAACATACAACATATTCATATACTCAAGAAACAACTTAGTGACTCATTTTCTATAAAGGATTTGGGTGTGGCAAAGTAAATATTTGGTATGAGGATTACTCATGATAGAAAGGAGAGGAATCTTATTTTATCCTAATCAGAGTATGTGAATAAAGTCTTGGAAAGGTTTAGCATGTTGGATGCTGAATCTATTGGTATTCCTTTGGCAAGCCACTTTATATTATCAAAGGAGTATTATCCCAAGATGGATATTTAAAAGATTAATATGTCCAAGGTATCTTACTCATCAATAGTTTATGAGATATTTATAAGCTTAGTTGTGAGTAGGTTTATGAGTGATCCTAGTTATGAGCATTGGTAAGTAGTGAAATGGATTCTTTGGTATTTAAGAGGAACCATGGATTTTACATTATGTTATGGTGGATCAAATACCACTTTATGTGGTTATGTGGACTCAGATATGGTAGGGGATATTGATAGTAGGAAGAGTATGATAGGTTATATATTTACTATTGGAGATATAATTGTTAGGTGGATTTCTAGGATACAAAAGTTTGTGGCTTTGTCAACCACAAAGGTAGAGTATGTTTCTACCATAGAGGATAGCAAGGCGATGGTTTGGTTACAATAATTGTTTCAAGAGTTTGGGTATGAGTAGGAAGTTGGGAGACTACACAGTGATAGCTAGTGGCAAAGAAATCCACTTTTTGCTCAAGGATGAAACACATTTAGTTATGTTATCACTTCATCAGGATAACTTTGGAAGAGAAATTGGTGAAGCTAGAAAAGATTCATACTAGCCAAAATATTGTCAATATGATGACTAAGGTGGTCACATTGGATAAATTGAGACTATGTTTAGATTTAGTTGGCCTTAGTGGTCATGGAGCAGTGATATATTCTATTAAGGAGAAATAGTCTCCAAGTGGGAGATTATTGAGTATGGAGCCCTTTAGGGCTATCACATGACCTTGGTGGCTTACTTTGGGGGCTTAGAGAGCTCCAAAAATGGTTGAGCACATTTTTCCCCACTCCACTTTTTGTGGAACCTTGCTTCCATGTGAGTGGAATATTCCTAATATTTTTTAATTTTTGTCTTTCATATTTTGTGGAGTTAGTTGTTAGATGATTTTTTTACATGTTAGCTTCCTTGTTCTTAGGGAGTTATTTTTTATTGGAAAAGGGAATGAATTTATTGTTTCAAGGAGTTGGTTGTCATCACATTTCATTGTAAAATGTGCCCTTTGGAGGAGGAAAGATGAGGATGGAGAGTTCTTCCTTAAATGGGCTTGCAGATAAGCTTGCTTAGGTGGAGGAGAGGTGTTACCTAGTGGATAATGTTTATCTTGGAAATGCATTGTGAAATTATCCTTATTTGGTGGATTTCTATTCATTTGTTATATATATAGGTGTGGTGTGACTATTTAGAGTGATGTGAATTTTTGTAGGGCATGACTTTTGAGAGACAAAGTCAAAGTGTAGTTTTTTTTGCAAAGTGTAGGTGTTTATTTACAAGGTGTGGTATAATAGCTTGTGATATAGTATTGTGCAGGTGTAGGTGCAGGTGCAGGTGCAACATAGTATGTGTGTAGAATTGTTGACAAGTTTTAGATCAATAATTCAGTGAATTATTTATGAATTCAAGAGAAAATATTCTATCTTTGTGAGAGGTTATTTTTAATCTTGTTTTTTTATAGATTTTATTGAGAACTTTCTTGGTGGATGTAGCCCACATAGGGTGAACCATAGTAGATCTATGTTATGGTTTTATAGTTATTTTTATTCTCTCCATTATTGCTTTCATTTAAATATGATTTGTGGAATTGATTTTGTGATGAAATTTAGTGCATAATTAAATCTGATTTCACATTTGAAATCTGGTTTAGATTATTTAATTCCTAACAAATGCTATGATGTACCATAATGTTGATTGGGTCTATCTACATCATATATTCATTTTTATATGAAAATTATTCTACTTTAGAATATGAGACAAATTATAAACATACTTTATTACTAATTATACATGAAACACATCATGAATTCTAGACAAATAAGGAAGAAGAGGTATTTATTAGGAAACAAGAATGCTATTTCACATAACTTCAAATGGGCTAAAAACATTGGAGATAGTTTGGATGACTTAAAAAACTTAATTTAACATTTTGAGGTCTTACTCTAAAAACTAAATTATCTAACTCTTAAAATTATCTTGGTGATCTCTTAAGATCAACATAGATTTAATGCTTAGTAAAGGCAGATTTTAGCCTTTGACAAATCAAAGTGATTTATTCATCATTCTCTTTCAAAGTCTCGAGCCCTTAAACTACTCAATTTTTTAGACCATACCAACCAAGGGGAGTTATGAACTTTAATTCATACAAGGCTTCAAAAGGTGCCATTTTAATTATAAAATGAATGACATTTTTATATGCAAACTCAACCAAATGGAGGTAATCCTCCTATTTATATTTCAGGTCGACACATACACTCCTAACATTCTACCAACAATTAACTCAACCTTTTAGTATGAACACCCATTTGAAGATGATAAGATAAACTAAAATTTAGATTTATTCTACAAGCAACCATAAAAGTGTGTTAAATTTTAGAAGTGAAAAACTTGTCTCTATCTGTAGATGAAATTTTG
Organism: Torreya grandis; assembly: GCA_037957365.1. NCBI lineage: Eukaryota > Viridiplantae > Streptophyta > Pinopsida > Cupressales > Taxaceae > Torreya > Torreya grandis. The sequence continues at coordinate 67,848 of JARHVA010003123.1, forward strand.
AGCAAATGGATTACCTAAATATGCAATTTAAACCCAAAATGTCAAATTACCTAATAGTAGAGATTATGAAAGAAAATAAGAATAAATAAAGAAACACTTACCAATTTTTTGCTTCAGCTAACCTCTCTCCAAGATATTCAAACCAAGTTAGCTTGTGGATTGTAAAGATTAGACTCATAATTTTGACATGGTGATGGCTTGATTCATGATTTTGATTATGGATTGGCTAGATTTACATGGATATTTCATGAACTTAATAGATGGTTTGGACATGGAGGAGTGGATTATATAAATAAACCAAGGAGGGAAGATCAATGGATCATATTCAAAGTTGAGCCATGCAGATAAAGGGTGGAGAAATTTCCAAGGAATTAAAAATTCCTTGGAGGCCTTTATAATATAGGCTTCTAGAGAGAAGGGACAAATTTAGAGGACGTTCTAGAATTGGAGAATTCTGTAATCACTTTAAGCACTAATTAAGATTAGTTAGGGATTAAGTGGGTGATTAGGGACTATGGGTGTAGGAGAGCCTATGAATAGGATAATGTAGGTGGGTAGGCGGGCCATGGGAATTTAAAATTCCAAAATAAGAGATAAGTGGGATTAAGATAGGAGTAAGAGATGATTATAAGAATTAATAGATTGGTTGGATAGGGATAAGGTTAGTGAATGAATAAATGATGAGGGGGGATATTAGATAAATGACTAGGATTAGAATAAAGGGGATAAATTAGTAGGATTAATAAAATAATTAAGGTGAGAAGAATTTAGTGTATATACTATCTAATATAATCACTTTAGGAACACCATGAAGGTAGATAACTTCATTCAAAAACCTTTTGGAGAGTGTGGGGGCATCATCAATAGGATTGCATGTAATAAAGTGAGAAACCTTTGTTAGCTTGTCAATTACAACTACAATTGAATCATGCATACCCTATGACTCAAGTAATCTAAATATAAAATCCATATATATTACCACCCATTTATTGTATGAAATATCATGTAAGTAGTAAAATGCAACACTAAAAAAAAATTTAGCCTTAACTCACTAACATTCCAAACATTTTTATACGTAATTAGACACATCTTTAATTAATGCAGACTAAAAATTAACCTTGTTCAACTCATGTGTCATTCTCATGACACCTAGATGAGTGAAATGAGGTGTAGTATGAACCTATTCCATAACTTTTCACTTTAGATTTATAGAATTAGGAACATATATTATACCTTGGTACCTCATAATTCCACTAAGGAGATACTGGCAATAACTTTTAATATTATTTTAATGGTAAAATAAGAATAATGTTTTATTCATTTAGGGTTAGTTAATCGATGATTTTTAATATAATTTATGAAATTTAAAATCAAAACATGAATTATATTAGGGTAAGTAATTTTGTTAAGAGCATCAATTACTCTATTCTCCTTACCTTTCACATAAAAAATATCAGTATCAAAATTAATAATAAATTATAACCATTTTCATTGCCTTCCATTCAAATATTTTTGATTAAATAAATGAACTATGATGCAAGGGTTAGAATTCACTTTGAAATGCTTCCCAAGCTAGAAGTGTTTCCATTATTTGAGTACATGAACCGCAGCTACAATTTTAAGACCATGAGTTGTGTAAAATTTCTCACGTGTTTTGAGTTTTATTGATTCAAAGTCAACTAGTTTTCCATCTTGAGTGAAAATGAAATTATTATTGTTTGAAATGTGCACCCATATATGAAAGGATTCACACATACTGGCATGCAATACTTCTATGCCTAATACCTTGAAATTAAAAATTAGAGAGCAATTTAGTGTTTCATTGTAACAATGGGATCATTCCCCAAGGTCTGGGACTATTATGCTCCTTAGGATGAACCTCTATAGTATGTTGGCTTCCTTATATTATAAATGCACCTAGATTAAGACCAATGCACAAACATACAAAGATAAGAATTAAATATACCACTAGTGCTAAACCTAAGCTTGAAAAAGGGAAAAGGGAGAGAAAAGGTAAGAGGTTTGTTGGAATGAAAAAGGTTACTTACCAAGAATAGAGTGAGTACCTCACCTACATAATGACATAATAAAACTAACATACTAGATACAAAATATTCAAACTAGGTGCACTATGTAAGTATTTTACATGAAAGTAAGGGAACACAATGAATATAGGGTTAATTTTAAGATGCCCTACTAGAAAAATTATATGAAATATTTGGAAAATCCATGGAAATTTGATTCATAGGTGTGGTGAATCCTCTATGGGTGATGGTGAATCTATGATGATTCTAAAGAAGAGAAAACAAATAGTTGCCTATTTTTTTGTACAACCTTTCAACTTTACCATAAGATAGATGCCAAATGATTGTACCAAAATGAAATGCTAAATGCCTATGATAGATATTTGTGATAGATGTAAACATAAATGGCTCTGTCATTTGGCTCTGCCAAACTATTGGGTCAAACAACTATGTTGAATGACTATGCCAAATAACTATGTTGAATGACTATACCAAATGACTATGTCATCTAGCTATATGAAATGGATATAATAAATGGATATGCCATCTAGTAGAGATATATGTATTAAAAAAATGGTGAATTATGAATTATAGCTAATATACATAAGATATATATCATCAAATATTTATGTTGGATGAATTTTTGAGTTGGCAGTGTCGAATGGTGATGCCAAGCCATGCTGTTGGGTGACTTGTGTGGTCAGTTTGCTATCTAGCTTCCTAGTCACCCCCCCCCCTGCCCATTCTATAAATACTCTCCATTTTCCCTCATTTTTTACATTTTATAGTAGATATTTATCATCCCCCTTTGCCTCCACCCATAACAATTCCCCAACCATCGAAATAAATTTCATTTTCAAGAACCTGCTATGCTCAAACATTTTGAGGTTCATAGAGTAGCCAAATATGTATAATGGTTGGATTTAAAAATTTAAATTTAGTGGCATATTATACATTCCATAGTATGAAATAAGCACTAGGTTAATAAAACCATTAATATATTATTATGACCATAATGAGAAGATCTTCACTGTGAACATAGACTCCATAATGATTTGTTGTACCTCACCAGATGAGATTCACAATCTAACAGGTCTTCTATTTCATAATGCAAACCCAATGAGTTTGAAATAAATTATTATAGATGATGACAAGAAGTATTTGGAGTCAATTTTTGGATTTCACATTGGTTGAATTGGTATGTATTTATAAATTTGTTTTTATATTAAAAATTCAACTTTTGAGATGTAAAATCCTCATTTTCTCTTTCATTTTAAATAGTTAGAAAAGGGTCCTCCATGTCAAAGACATTACTAACCCTTTTTTTAAAGTAAGGGTTTAATTTTTTCAAGTGAGAATAGTATTTTAGGGAAGACTAGTAGATGTTCCTTATTGGGCGTTGGTTTACATTATTCATACTCTTACTAATTTGAGATATCACTAGTACTCTTTTATTTCTACTAGGATAAGGCTTGAATTAAATTGTGCTTATACCAATCCTAATTCCAATATTTTTTACTCAAATATTATTCTAAAATTATATTATCAGGCCTTATATGACTTCTGAAAATCATTGATTCCAGCTCTGCTTCATCCAAATATGAGCACAAACACTTTGTCTCTAGAGGAACATGAGGTTAGTTTATTAGTTTAGTTTAATATTTGTTTATTTGTTAAATGGTTACCAAGGTAAAGATTAATAAATGTTTAAAATTTTTTTTATAGGAAATAATTAATGCATCATAAAAATAATCTACCTTAAAAAGATAGTGTGGAGTTGAAGGATTTGTAGATTCAAAGTCTACAGAATCATCCTTGCAATCATTTCAGCTTTCTAAATGTGCAAGAGTTTCTTCAAAAAATTATTAAAATGTAGGTTTTATATTATTTTCACTTGGATTTTCACCCTTTTAGGAGATGCATAAATTCTCCTCATCTAAGTGCCATAATAGAAACACCTCTAGGCTTGTGGGTAACCTAAAGATGAGGTGAATGTCTAGATAGGGCTAGCTCACTTGATGTACCACTTTGGATTATAACTACACCTAAAATTTATGGGTGAAAAGGGAGAGAAAAAAATGAAAGAAAACTATAATAAGGGAGGTGATACACCAAATAGATTGATGAATTTTAAGCAGATGTATGTTACACATGAAATCAAGGGATAAACTAAACATACACTCCTTCAATCTACATCTTCTCACATCAATGTTACATTGTGAGGTTATGGATAAATGTGAAAAGCTAGGAGGAATAGACAAGAGGCTTTGAATTCCACTAATTAAAATACTAACTCACTCAATCCTTGACATTTCCTAGAACACTTCACATTCCCTACAAGAAGAAGCTTTCCAACTACAAATAGAGTGAAAGAATGAGATAACATGCTAAGGAATCCATAGTCTTCACTAAGAAATATTCATCATCCAATTAAAACACACTTATGAACATTCATGAATAAGTAAAAATTAGTAGTATTACTAATTAAATGTTATTAAAATGATTAAGGCTTTGCCATACTTAGGTGGAACATAAGTTACAATGGCCAAAATGGCTAGTTCTTATAGAACTTGAGAGAGAGAGGAGAAAAGAGAAGTCCAAGGGTCACAAGGAAGCTTGTAAATATGAGAGAATTATTTAATTTTGAATTATAAGAGGATATGGGATGAACCATGTAATTTAGGACGTATAAGTATCCATAAAAGACATGAAACTCATGAAAAGTGGCAAGAAACTCCTCATTCTAGCTCAAAAAACTACCTTCATGATTTTTACCTATTTTAACATCCAAAAAATGATTAAGGATAGGTATAATTACTGGAATTAATGTTAAGGGTTTCATTCATTCCTCTTCATTCATTGGTTGTAGGCTTGGTCATCTGGAATCAACTATAAAAGAGCTATTATCATCTACAATCCAAAAAACTCCTCCTTCATGCACCCTGGACACTTGGCCTCAAAATTTGATTTAGTTTTACATGAAAATCCATGGGAGGGAGTTGATGACACTTTTAAATACCCTTAATTTCCTTATATTCATCAGGCATGCTTTTACATTAGCTCACATGAAGTTTTTCACCTTTCTCACTAGCTTGTCCACTAGGTTAGTTTTGACTGACTAAGATGAGATCTATTTTTTGGAAACTTAGGAGATTTTTATTTGAATTAAATAAACATATGGAATTATTAAAATTCCTAATCTTCCCTCCAAAATTTATTTCATCTTTAGAATCTTCCTATAGCTTATAGAATGCACAAAATTATCAAGAAAATCCTATTTTGTACCCTATTCTTACAAGTCTGTACAACTAAAAAGTATGGGAGGGAGATTTAGTGAGTCATATGAAAGGTAAAATAACTTTCATGATCAAAATATTCCATTAAAATTAATCTCCAACTTCATTTCTCCTATCAGGTCTTGACTGAGGGTTTGCAAGGGTTTTAGGCCTATTTTGACTCTTAAGCTTCAATCATAAATATGGGATGTCCAACTTGAAAAAAAATTCAAAAAATAATATTTAAATACTTTAATAAACATAATTTAACCTCTATAGTTCCCATGAAAATTACCAAGAGAGATATAAACACTTGAAATCACCTTATCGAGATTTTCCTTCCCTTTCCTATAAGTTTGAGTGGGTTTTGAGCTAAAAAAATGGTTTTTTATGGATTCCCCTACATTTTTAGGTTTGAACATAATTTTAGTGACCTTATTAATATTTTCCAATAGATTATAGCTCATATTTAATGCTATAAGTACAACTTACCTCTCATTTGGGCACTAGGCTTGACCATGCCCAATGGCTTGCATACAACCCTTGGTGTTTTAGGCATCCCTATTGGTTTTTTTTTTTTTTTTTAACAAGCTTAAAAACATATATTATGCTTAAATTGACATAAAAAAATTAAATATAATGTTATATTAAGGTTTTAAGTGAGAGCGACCTTCCATCTGGCCTCTAGGCCTAATGTTGGTCTTGTAGTTTTGATTGTAAATTTGAGGGTTTGGGATACCCTGTAAGATTCAATCCTCTATGATTGGTTTCCATGATTTTAATAGGTGTAATTCATCCTTCCATACCTATATATGGTTTTAAATCAACTTTTTTTCACTCTTTTGTCTCTAAACCTCAAGACTACAGGGCTATGCACTTAGGGAAGTACCCTTTATCTGAGACAAAATAGAGGAAACTTCCCCTATTTGTCTAGGAAAAAAACTATTGGATGGGTTTTTATAGGTTTTAATGAAATTATAGACAATTTTTTTTCCCTTGGTCATATCATTTGACCCTCCATAAGTACAAATATCTAAGACAAACTCCTACTGAGATAGACTGTGTGCACAAGGTTTCTTGTTATGGATTGTGTTAAACAACATTAGAGTTTTTCCCTACTATATCTCCATTATGATAGTGTAATTGGACCATTTTTATTATTATATATGGTTTCACATGTTTTTTTCACCATTTAATTCTTTATATAACCCTCTATATATCCTACTCAGTCAAAACTAGGTGTCTCTTTTGACTATATTATATCTTAATGACTCTTACATGTAGGTACATTTGACACCTATAAAATTAATTAAATTGATATAGGGTTTTAATTAAAACCCATAATGATACCCTATTCCTTTTATTCATCATATCATGCATTTTTAACTTGTTTTGTAACAATCTTTGCTCACTACTAGTCTCAGTCACAACAGACTGAGTTTTTGCTTTGAAATACCCTTGTAGATGCAATTTTATATGAGGTATGACTTTAATACAATGTTGGAACATTACATAAAGAATATATAGTCATTTAACACCTATCTAGACCTATGTTCACCTTTTTTAATCCCAGATCATCACTTTAGGACTCAAAACCCTGTTCACTATTAACATAGTCAAACCTTGTTGGCTATAGGTGCAAATTGGCTTGGAAAACCCTATGTAGGCCTATTTAACATACCAAAAATATTATATAGGTCATAATGGCTTTAAGGAATGTGTTTAAAATATTTTTTAATCACTCTAATATCCTTTTAACCCCTCATATGCATTTTTTGCTACTAAACTGAGTCTTCCCTACCTCTTGACTACTGTAGGTGAGCATTTGGTTATTTATACAGACTGTAGGTGTTGATTTACATTGGTCATGATGTTTAAAAATTTTCAATGAAGCATGAGAGTCATATATCCATTTTATTCACCTTATATTCACTTTGATAGTCTAAAACACCATTAAACACCTTGATTGGGTCATTAACTACCCTCCCAACTATAGGTTCCTATTTCTCTATGTGTGGACACCTATAGGTGGCCATAGGGATTATAGGACTATACATCAACCTTTTATTGACAATATTCATGCCATTTGTGTGCCATTTTATTAGTGGAAACATCTTATTCATGAGGGAATGCTTAGTTTTCAACCTTATGGTATCAATCAGTCATTCAAAACTCCAAACCTATGGATGAGACTGTAGGGTTTTAGTGTTTTGTAGGTAATTTTAGGACCTCAAACAACCAACCTCCATGAGATATATATCCTTATAAATTTTCAAGGTGATTCTCCATGCTATAGGTTATAAAACCAAGCCATTAATAGGTATAATGGGCCTTGGGAACTTTATTGAATGGCCTCTACCAAAATGTCATAGGCCTCTATTTTGCTAATTTAGGGATGAAAGGTCTAAATTCTATCATTTTGTGTTTTGAAGGCCTCTATATGTTATATTACCAACTTAATACCTCAAATGGTTCTGATCTACCCTCTTCAAAATATTAGGACCTTATGTAAGGCTCCAACATTCTTCAATTCTTAAAAACAAGACTCTTTAACTCTTTGTATTATCACCTATAGGTGACCATTTTCCCATATGTAGGTAGTGAAGAGGAGTATGGGTAGTATGCATTATTCTTTGCTATCAAATGAGTTTTATGCTTATCATAACACCTCAAAAACTATATCCACACTATCAAGGATATAAAACAAATATCTATACCTCCCTTTTAACATAAAATCATCCATGAAAACACCTATAAGTGCATTTTAATGTCAGAAGACTATATTTTATTGCATATGACTATGATTCCATGGAGAGATACCTTGAGAAAGGAGATTCAAAGTTGAAAATTACCAAGAGAACATGGAATAATGTAAACCAAATCATATTAATCCTCCAATACCACCATGAAAATAAGAAAATCCATCAAAATGTTAAAAAAATTGCCTATTGCATAGCAAAGTGGTCTCTTTTGCAACCAAAGCAAGGTAAAACTTATAGGCTACATAGATTATAAGGTAGAAAAACATAGTAAACTTCATGAGGATGGTTCATGAAGTACGATACACCATTATTCAAAATATTTTTATGGAAATGAAGGTATCTAAGTGTAAAACATCCTCCCAAAATCATTTGACTTGAAACCCCTTTAGCTGACTGTACCAAGTATAAAACTGAAGATTGCTCTTGCTTGCTAAGGTTAAAAAAGGAGTAGAATATTTTTGGGCCAAAAATGGAACTTATATATCATGTCAATAATTGATATGGATATAAAGTGCCAAATTCTCCTTTTTCTTCAAGAAAATTGCCCTTTCTTCTGAATAACATGTAACCTTTCAATCATGTCAATTTATTAAGGCCTCTTGGGACACATGGGACATGAAATCATCTTTTGGAACCTTCACACTTCCCAATGAATCCATACAACTCATTAAATACACCTTTTTGACCTCAAAATGACTAAAGTGACTAAAATAACTAAGGACCAAGGCTAGTACAACATTAAATGACATTAATTAACCTATAAAACACCTTGTTACATATTTATTGGATCCCTAAAACACATAAAAGTCAAGTTTTTACCTAGGGGTACCCTAATTTGACCCAATAGTCAAATTTGGTCAAAAAATTAGCGACTCATAGGGGTAGTATGCCTGCTATACTAACTAGACTAGTAACCTTATCAGTCCATTGGGATTAGGGAGTCATTTGAAGTATAAGAAACAAAAAGAGGAATTTTACCATAGGATTTAATCAAGACAAAATGAATAATTACCTCAGCCACATAAAGTAAAGGACACACACAAAATAAGGAAACAAAACTAATAAGACACACACATACATGTGCCCAAGGCACTTAGGGGAATCTAAAAACAAACTATTATGCACAACTAGTAAATAATCATACCTCCTTTCTAGGATCAAAAGGAAAACTTCTTAAATCATTTTCATGATGGAATGAATCATAGTGCCAAACATGTTTCTCCTTGGATTAGACACTTTGCAGATTGAATCATCTTCATGGAGTGTATGTTTAGTTTGTCCCTTGATTTCATGTGTAACATGAAGCTGGCTGGAAGTCATCAATCTATTTTATGTATCACCTCCCTTAGGATAGTTTGATTTCAGTCTCCTCTCTCCCATTTCACCCCCAAAGTTTAGGTGTAGTTGCAATCCAAAGTGGTACATCAAAGTAACTATCCCTATCTATAGATTCACCTCACCCTTAGGCTACCTAAAAGCATAGAGGTGTTTCTATTATGACACTTGGATGAGGAGAGCTTAGGAATCTCCTCAAAAGGTGAAAATCCAAGTGACAATAGTTTTTGGCATGCCCGATGGGACTCTTGGTCTAAGAAGTTGAAATATTTTTGGTGTTATCTTTCAACAATTAGCATTTGGAGGCATCTATAAAAGTATCAATGGTGACTCTGAAGATATATCAACTAGTCAAGTAGCCTAGGTTTTCTTTTTAATATTGTTGGTAATATATTTCTGTGTTCTTACTTTAAATGAGGTTTCATGGATAATTTTGGTGTTGAGTTCCTTTTTACACAAGTTGGTGAGACATTTCAAGCTTTTTCCATTACTTATCAACAAGAGAAAGTTATTAATGAGCCTTGGTGTTATCCTTACCAGTATTATTAAGATCCATATCAACTCCCACATGGCCATTATTAAACTTCTCATGATTCTTACCAGTCTTATAGTCAGCCTCCTCAATGTCATTCTCCCCCTAGTTAACCTAAACACTTCTCAACTCAATCCATTTCCACCTTCAAGAAGACACTCTTGGGATATGAGAAGTACATCTTGGAGCTTGATATTCTAAGGGGATTTGGTCAAGAGTTTCCTATTCATCTTACTCAAAAGGTGAGAGATACATTAGAGTTGGTCAAAAGAGAGTGGGTACTTATTGAGAGAGCCAATTGGAAAAGGTTCACAAGTGAGATGCTTGATGTGAGTGGCCTAATTTCTTCCTTAGAGGATAGGCTAGGAGTTCATGAAAGGCAACCTCACCAAAAATATAAAAATTCATATCCACTTCCCCAAGTTTCCTATCAGCCATATTTGATTCCTACTCATGAGCCCAATCAAGGATATGAATGTCATCCTTTTCCAAATCAGTTAGAAGAGAGAGTTGAAGGGAGAAACCTTATTTTTGAAGCTAATATTGATTGGAAAATTGAGTTGGATAATATGAATATGCAACATTCTATGTTATCATTAAAAAAAGTGAAAGTCAATCCCTCATTTCCCTCTCACATTTCATCCCCTTCTCAAGAAAGGACCTCTAGATATGAGTTTCCAAGTTGGAGACAAGGTGAAAAATCCAAGCCTAAGGAGATTCCAAGTTTCTTGACTACTCCATTCACTCCTAAAAGTGCATCACCACCTCAAGAAAATAATATTAATCCTAATATCATGAGCTAAAATAAGATATTGGAGCCATGGGGAAAGAAATATGAGCAGTTGGTTGACAAAAAATGAGAACTCTTGCTTGAAAAAAGTATAGCTCCTTGGTAGCCTCATTTTAATAAATCACATGACTTCAAGATGCCTAGTATTAGAATCACAAAGAAGGAGATGGAAGATCTTGAAGCCTTTGAGAACCAAAGTAATGTTGTGGAGGTAAATATTTAACTTAAAATTCCTCAAGAGGTTTTAAATTCTAAAGAAGAGGTGGTCTCTTGTGTTGAATCTTTAGATGGGGTTGATGAGGAATAATGTTTTCCTTTTGCCAAATAGGGAGAAATGGTAATTGATTCTTCCATAACTTTGAGATATGTCATGGATTAGAAAGTACAAGTTATAAATCACCCTTTGGATGACTTGTTTGAAATAATTGGATCAGGCTATACTCCTCTTCAAGGAGGCTATGATCTGGTCAAATATGGAGAAGGTAGCTTTAGCACTCAAGTAAGTATGCAAAGTAAAAATAACCTTTCAAATTTGTCCTTTAAAGAAGCATATACATTTCATGATGATATGTTTAAAGTCATCAATATGGGATATCATCCTCTCAATCAGTTGGGAGAAACACATCAGCTCTTGAAATATGGAAGAAGCTTCTATTGGACTCAATCTTCTAAGGAACAAGAAGTCAATCCTCTTGAACCCATGCCTACCAAGAAGATAATAATTGATCATGAAATGAAGACTGGGAAGTATTATGAGGTATGTGCACAAATTTAATAGGAATTATTTTATATTGGAGACCTATTCAAGGATGATCTACTTGAGGGTAGATCAACTTAAGTGTCAAGGAATAGGTCTAATCTACAAAGCATCCAATCCAAGGAGAAACATGCTTGGCACTATGATTCATCTCATCATGAAGATGATTAAAGAAGTTTTAATTTTTATCCTAGAAAAGAGGTATGATTAGTTTCTAATTGTGCATAATAGTTTGTTTTTAGATTCCCTTAAGTGCCTTAAGCACATGTGTGTGTGTGTGTCTTGTTAGTTTTGTTGCCTTGTTTTACGTGTCCTTTGCTTTATGTGGTTGAGATAATTAGTCATTTTATATTGATCAAAACCTATGGTAAAATTCCTCTTGTTTTGTCTCAGACTTGAAATGACTCCCTAATCCTAATAGACTGATAAGGCTACTAGTCTAGTTAGTATAATGGGCATACTACCCCTATGAATCACCAATTTGTTGACCAAATTTGATTGTTAGGTCAAATTAGGGAACCCATAGGTAAAAAATTGACTTTTAGGTATTTTAGGAGTCAAATAAATATGTAAAAAGGTTTTTTATAGGTTAATTAATGTCATTTAATGTTGTACTAGCCTTGGTCCTTAGTTATTTTAGTCCCTTTAGTCATTTTGACTCATTTTGAGGTCCAAAAGGTGTATTTAATGAGTTGTATGGATTTATTTGAAATTTTAAAGGTAAAAAAAGATTATTTAACATCCCATGTGTCTCAAGAGGTCTTAATCAATTGGAATAAATGAAAGGTGGTACGTTATTCATAAGAAAGGGTAGTTTTCTTGAGGAAAAAGGAGAATTTGGCACTTGTACAACCCATGGGGAAGTGTGACACATGGTATAAGGTCATAGAATGAATATTTAGCTTCCTTAGATACATATAAATTATTTACACACTTTTTAAGTGATATTTTTGGCTCAAAACCATTCTTCTCCTTTTTCACCCTTCTTGGCAAGCAAGAGCAGTCTTCAAGTTTGTACTTGGTACAATTAGCTAAAGGGGTTTTAGGTCAAATTATTTTGGGAGGTTGTTGTACACTTATATAAATTAATTTAAATATAAATATTTTTAATAATGGTGTCTTTTTCTTCATGAATTATCCTCATGAAGTTGATTATGTTTTTCTGCCTACTAATCTGTGTAGCCTTTAGGTTTTGCCTTGGTTTGAGTAATTTCATATAAACCAAATGCTGATATTGGTTCCATAGGATGTTTAGTGTCTTATATAATGATATAAATTCTTTGTTTCAATTTTCATGATGTTTTATATGCTAATCATCTTAGGTTGTAGGGGAGAACACTTTGTTGTGCAATAGGTAGTTTTTTCACCTTTTGATGGATTTTCTTGTTTTGATGGTGGTCTCAGAGGATGAATATGTTTTGGTTTAAGTTATTCCATGTTATTTTTGTCATTTTAACCTCTTAATATCCTTTACCAAGGTATGTCTCTATGGAATCATAGTAATATGCAAGAAAATACATTATTCTACCATTAAAATACATTTACAAGTGTTCTCATGGATGAGTTCATGCTAAAAGGGAAGGAGAAGTTTGATAAGGTGATTTCAAGTGTTCATATCTCTATTAGTTATTTAAATTGGAATTATATAGGTTCAAGGATCTTTATGAAGGTCTTGAACTATTAATTTGTGGAATTTTTTTGCAAGTTGGATGTCCCATCTTTATGAATGAAGCTTAAGAGTCAAAACAACCTAAAACCCTTTTGAACCCTGAGTCATGACCCAATTGGAGAAATGAAGTTTTATATGAATTATAATGGATTATTTTACTCATGAAATTTATTATATCTTTTATAGGACTCACTTAGGCTCCCTCTCATACTTTTTATCTCTATAGACTTATACAGATAGGGTACAAAACAAGCTTTTATTGACAATTTTGTGCATTGTGTTGGCTACATGAAGAATATGAAGATGAAATAAAGTTTGGATGGAATATTATGACTTATGATAAATATATATGGTCATTTAATTATAATAAAAATTCCTACATGTCCAAACAATTTCTCTCATCTTAGCCAACCAAAACTGGCCTAGTGGACAAGCTAGTGAGAATGGTGGAAAACTTCATGTGAGTTAATTTTAAAGCATGCCTAATGACTATAAGGAAATGGAGGGTATTAATAGGTTTCATACACTTCCTAAAATTTATTTACATATAAAAATTAATCCAAATTTGAGGCCAAGTGTGCAGAGTGCATGAAGGAAGAGTTTTTAGACTATAGATGATGATAGCTCCTTTCCATTTGATTCCAAATTACTAGGCCTTAAAACAATGCATGAAGAGGAATGCATGAAACCATTACCATTAATTATAATCATCAGGCCTATCCATAATCAGTTTTGGGACATTAAAATAATTCTAAATCATAAAAGCAATTTTCTAAGCTAGAATGAGGAGTTTCTTACCACTTTTCATGAGTTTCATGTCTTGTATGGACACTTGTACTTCCTAAAATTGCATGGTTCATCCTATATCCTATTATCATGAACAATTAACTAATTATCTCAGCTTGAAAAGTGTCCTTTTTACCCTTGGACTTATCTTTTCTCTTATCTCTCTCAAGTTCTATAAAAACTAGCCATTTTGGCCATTGCAACTTATGTTCCACTTGAGTATAACAAAGCCCTGATCATTTGCATATTAATTGATAAATAAGACTATTTATTTTTACCTATTCATTAATATTCATTAGTGTGTTTTACTTGGATGATTAATCTTTCTTAGTGAAGACTATGGATTCCTTAGCATGTTGTCTAATTCTTTCACTCTATTTACAGTTGGAAAGCTTCTACTTGTAGGGCATGTGAAGTGTTCTAAGAAATGTTAAGGATTGAGTGAGTTAGTCCTTTCAATAGTGCCATTCAAGGCCTTTTATATAGTCCTCCTATATTTTCACATTCATCCATAATCTCATAATGTAACATTGATGTGAGAAGATGCATATTGAAGGAGTGTATGTTCAGTTTATCCCTTGATTTTATGTGTAACATGTAGCTGGTTAGAAGTCATAAATCTATTTGGTTTATCAGATTCCTTAGGATAGTTTGATTTAAGTTTTTTCACTCCCTTTTCAACCCCAAGGTTTAGGTGTAGTTGCAATCCAAAGTGGTACATCAAGGGGGCTAGCCCTATCTAGAGATTCACCTCATCCTTAGGCTACCTACAAGCCTAGAGGTGTTTCCATTATGCCACTTGGATGAGGAGAGATTAGGCATATCCTCAAAGGGTGAAAATACAAGTGATAACAACTATTTAAAAATTTCAAATGATATTTTAAATTTCAAGTTCATTATTTTAGTTATTTATTTTATTATTCTAGTTACCTCGACAATAATTTAAGTCATGGAACAACCACCACCACAACATTTATTGTGCCTTGTTGACCCTCTATGGAAGGTATTTTACATTTCACACACACACACACACACACACACACACACGCACGCATGCACGCACGCACGTGCGCGCGCGCACGCACACACACACACACACATTATAGTTTTTAATGACTAAAATCTTGCATAATTTACCAGCTAAAAACACACCTATGACTCACAATATGGTGCATAGATTGGAGGATACACCATCTCCAAGTACAAGTACTAAACCTTTAATTTCAAACTAGCATATAAATTTGTTTTTAAAATTTATTTTTTATTTAAAATAATTTACATTTTATAGGGAATCCTCAATCTTTGAGGAACATTATGCCACTACCTCCACCCTTAAACTTAGTTCACTCCAAGGAGAAGAATCTTCCATTATAATAACTACCAACAACTAGTAGATCAACATTGAAATTATCATTTTCCTAATTACCCACTTTATCTATCAAAGGTGTATCGAGTGTGCAGGGATTGATTTTTTTCAAGATATGGAACTTGATGAGGAATATCTGGGGATTGAAAGTGGTGATGTTCAAGCTGATTTCAATCCTCATTATTTTATCTAGGGAACATTAGCAGATGTTCATGTGACTATTCAAGAGGAACCTTCACCCCATAGTCCTACCCCAATAGAGAATGTTATCCTATTTGATGATGCCCTTACATCTTTTCACTAAAAAATTTGGTATCAGATATTATTAATCCTAATCTTCAAGAGGGAGTAATTGATGAATTAAAAAATTTACATGTGTGGGAGTTTTGAGAAAAGGCATTGATCAAAGAAATAAAATCCCATTATCACAACCACTCCTAGTGAGAAAATTTGTGATACAACATGAACCCACAAGTATTGATACTTTATTTGCTAAAGTTAAATCTAGTTTAGTTATTGTTGCTAATAGTTACAATGATAATGTGATGACTATTATGATTAATAGGTTGGATAATTTGAATGTAGAAGCCCAGACATATTTTAATAAATGGGTGAAAGACACCAACCTTATTATGATTTTGAATGTACTAAAGGAAAAATATTTGGTAATTTATCTTCATTTTAATCAAATTTCATGTCATAATTATTTTTGTTCACTTATAACTACATTTCATTTTAAATTGTAGGTAAAATATAAGAACTTGAAAATAGAAGCCAAGGTCCTCAATGTGCATCTAAAAAATGCATAGAATTTTTTTATTATCTACCATTTAATTTAAAGATAAGATTATTTTGTTGAATAAATAAAATAACATAATCTAAAAAATCATTAAGGAATAATGACAAGATCTTGATGCCTTATTTAAGTAGAATAAATTTGTTGAACCAAGTCTCCTTTCTAGAGGAGATGCTGGAAAATAAACAAGGGAAAATCTTGGTCATATTAATTATGTGGTTGAGGATATTAAAAAGTTAGGGATATTGAAGGATATTAGTGGCATAGAGGATGTTCTGGTTGAGAATGTAGCTGAGTAGTTTATAATCTATTCTATAATATTTGTAAACAATGTTTTGTTTTAAAAAATATATTTTGAATGACAATTTGAAGTTTGGATTTGTGATGATCAATTTATTTAGTTTTAATTATTGGATGAGCCTCGTAGATTGTAATTTTTTTGTTTGATGGATTTTTTATTAGGATTGAGCATTAATTTCAATTTGAAATTTATGATGTTGTATGGTGTTAGGCCCCCTTTTGATATTTTTTGTACACTTTTGAAACTCTCATATCTGTATAAATATATTAAACACACCATGTATGAGATAAGGTACTTGGTCATTAACTTATAATATGTGATAGTAAGATAAGGTACAATTAATACATTCATGAATAATTAAATCATAAAAATACCAATATCAATTATATAACAAAACACATAGCTAACACTTGAGAGTTCAGACGTTAGAGTCAAAAACATACAAGGCACATAATAGAGTGTAACAAATCCACATCAAACACATTGTAGACACATAGATTATGAGAAAATACATGTCAAATAAATGGAAAGAAATAAATTAATCATTGTATAAAAGAATATATCAGGTACTGTAAAGGCACAATAAATACATCACATATGTAAAAAAATATATCTATAAAAAATATGTATTAAATTCATAGAGAACCATATTAAGGAGTTAAAATCAATGAAATAATTCCTCTATTGTGTGTGGTATTAACCTACAATGTTCCCCCTAACATAATCACAGTATATTAATTTTTTACATTCAACACTTAGCAAGAAATAAGGAAATGAATTTCAAAAAATGTATAATAATTATTGCATCTTATGATAAACATGTGAAAAGTACTTACAAACAATTAGATAAATTAAAACATGAATACATTAAATAGTAGTAACGAGAAACAAATTAAAAAGTGATATGAAATTAGAATTCAGAAACTAGAAATTAATAGTTTTGTAGTTGAAACAATCCTACACAAACTTGATCATCACCAGTGACATTTGCATCTACCATGGTAGTGCTATATTCAGTGTCATTATTTACATCCTCTTTATTTTTTGTTGTATTTTTGATGCCTCTTATTTCAATTAGATAACTCCATGTTTCTAAATCTCTTTCATAAGGAAACATGTCCATAACATAATGTGAAACATATAATCTCAAATAGGTTTCTACATTTTTATCCAATGTATTTCAAACTTTTGAATTTATGAATGATAATGTACTGAATACTCTTTCATCTTCATGAGCCTAGAATAATTTTTTGATAAAGCTCATATAATTGTAAATATTCACTTAGACTTTCCTAAAATATACTACTAGGATAAAGCTTTTTCCATAGATGCGTAATTATCCCCTTTTCTATTGTTTTACTTAGAAGATGATATTGTTCAAACATTGTAATTCAAAAATGAGTTGAATGGGATGTCAGTAAATCCTTTCCCAGAATACCTTATATGTATACTCCATTCAAATCTATAGATTTTCCAAAATGATTTACAAGACAACACATATATTTGTGAAATAAATTTCTAATCATATTTTGACTATTTTTACTATTCCAAAAAATGGGATTTACAACTACCACAACCTCCAAAAAATCATCCTTTTGAAAATGATCTCTGATCTCTACAAATAAGTTTTGGGAAACTATACTTAGTTTCATTTAGGTTTTAGATATAATAACGTCATATAAAATACATGTTATAGACACTTTTTTAGATTTAGCTCCCACAAGATCAGGTCTTTTGTAGAAAGTGTGCATTGGTATCTCCTTTCCATTAACAATAACATAAGTATGATAGTTGATATTCAACTTCAAATAAATCTCATGGTTCCATAAATCTATCAAACATTGCAAACTACTAAAAATAAGTCCTTGAAACTTTTCATTCAAAGTGTATAGTATATCTAGAGATTGACATACTCATTTTCTCAGTCATATGAAGTCAAAAATATAAATGGACATCTCCTAAGCATTATTAATTAAATAATTCATTTCCTTCAACATTGGAAGAATTACACATAATGCCGGTAGTGTTTCCATATATATTAAATAGTACAACAAATATTTTTTCTTGTTAATTTATCTATGATATTTATACATAAAACCTACTAATGATGGAAATTATTCAAAAATTGGCATGCAGGTTCATACATAGAAATACATCTTGTATCAACATATTTCAATATTTTATTACCATTAGTCACTCCTATTGTAAATTTTTTTAACACTAAAAATATTTTTAGACTGCTTGACATATAAGCATGTAGGTCATGAATGAGCTCCTCCACGTTTGCCACATTAGCAAATTTTCTAACCATTTTGTATGAAAAATTAATCCTATGAGACATGAAATGAATTGGAATCATATATGGGGAACTATTATTTGTATTCAATCACACAAACCCTTTATATGCCCCTACATAACTGATGCACCATCTACCTCAACACACACTAGCTTTGTAGCTATTGCATAATCATCCATCCTAGATTTATCTTTCAAATTTGATACAACCAATTTGTGAATTTTTTTTCATTACAATTTTATACCATTTTATGAAATACTAGTAAATGAGGTTGCCTTGAATAGTTCTCAAAATTATAAACATGCATGCAAATCCAAGCTGTGTTGTTAATTTTTATGACCTCATCAATTGATAGTGAGATGAATAGTGAATTTTGAACTTTTTATTTCAAATATTATTTCTAAACTAATGATAAGTATTTTTACATTTTTCAAGCACTACTATCTGACCAATGTGATTGTGAAATATCCAAAAATCCATTATGTTAAAACAAAATTTTATAATCTAATAAATTAGAAATAGGTATACCTTTTTTTTTAAATTTGGTATAATATATAAAATTGTATATATTTCACCTTTAGATCGGACTACATCAATTTTCCAAATTTTTATTCAATTGTTCTCCCCTTCTCAACAATATGTTTGTGACATTTCTTATCATTTTCATACTCATGTGCATATATTACATCATGCATTCTTTTGCATTTTTCCACCTATGTGTTCTTGTTATTAGTTCATCTAGGTGTTTCACTATCACATATAATTTTCCACAATGTTTCTTAATCATGTCCAATTTTAGTTGCATTCTGTGATCCTTTCCTAGTTTCTAGCTACATATTATACATCTACATTCTATTGGAGTATCATCAACATTTTTAAGGCTCTATAGGTTCTATGAAGGGAAATTTTGTTGCCTAGTCCACCTTAAAGGACATTCCAATTGCCCATCTATGTATATTGCTTCATGAAGATTTTTGAGTGGAGGTTTTATCTAAACTTTGTGTTTGATTAGAAATAACAATCTCTTCTACCATTTGAGTGTCATTATCATTGTCATAAAAAACTAGAAGAGCATCTTCGAGTGGTGGTATGTCATCATCAAAAAAATATTTAGGGGGTGATATGTTATTTTGGTTGATTCTTTTTGGTGAGATATCAATAGGGATTTTTACATGTAATTTTTTTTATATTATTAAATAATTAAATTCAAATTTATGACAAACTAAAAAAATAATAAATACTTATATTTTGAGTGCAATGTGATTGTGTGGATTTTTTTCTTGGATATTAAAAATAATATATTATGCATGATTTTATTGATAATTAGCATATTCTTTTATGGTTCCCAAAAGATTCCATGATGGCCAATGATGAAACACTTCAATTTTTTCATCTAGTTCTATTTTTTAGTCAAAGAATAGATGACAGATCAATTATGCCATTTGGTGGCAGTAGCTTTATGTTTTCAGCTCTATCATTTGATAGTCCCATTCAACACTATCATTTGGTATTGCCATTTGGAATTCTCATTCAAAACTATTATAAGTCTAAAGATATTATCATTTATCACTATCATTTGGTTCTTGTATTCAACACTGTCATTTGGTTCTCTGGTCCTCTAGTTCTGGTTTTGCTTATTGGCTTGTTTGATATTGGGGGGGGTGGTTATACTATATATATGTGGGGAATTTAAGTTTAATATTATATATTATTATAAAGTTTTGGTGATCTAACCCAAAAATAATTTATATCCCTAAAATTTTGGTGATCCAATCCCATCAGTTGACTCTAAATTTTTTCCAAAACTAAAATCCAAAAATTAGAATAGTCATTAATTAATAAATATTTTCCATTAAAATTTACCTTGAATGAAACATTAAGAGGGGTGAAAAATGGTTCATATATAATTCATACATAGACTCATGTATACATAACATGTAACCTACAAGGACTTCTAATTATGTATAAAGGTACTAAAGGAGGACAATAATGAGAGGGATAAACATCCACATACAAGGATCAACAACCATGAATGCACACATAACACAAAATATGAAGAAAATTAAACCAATTCTTATTAATCTCAATTCTAAAGAAATATTACAAAATCAAATGGGAAATTATTTGCTATACTAGGAGATGGATCTTACAATACCTAGAAATGTCAACCCTTTTACAATACAAATTAAGGTTTTTATAGCACTGGTCAAGGCCTTATGTAATCAATTTACCATTAGAGGTGGTAGATATTAATTTAAATTTAAAAATGGTACCCAAAGTCTAAGGTTGATTAAGAGCATCAAAGTCTTCACAATAAATACTATAGGCCATGCTCATATATTTTAGGTCTACAAATTTGATCATACAAGTAGATGAAATGTCACTCTTGGATCACTTAGCAACTTACATGTGTATCAAGGATGAAAGATACAATTTTGAAATTAGAGGAGATGTGTGTGCATGATCTGACACTCTAATAATTTCCATTACATTCAATTATGTTTAGATTTAACTCCCTCAATGTTTAATTGGGCTCAACTACCACCCTTATTCATGTATACCACCTATCAATTCACTTGTACTAGCCTACTGATGTGTAATTACACATGCATATATTTGGGTTATGGTATATCATTATGCACATGCAGTTATTTAAATGTATCCTACATAAAGAGTGTATACTAAAGGTTGTGCAAAGAGTTGGATGCATAGTGAATATGTAATCTTGTGAAGGGCGTTAAGGGTAATCTTTTGTAGAAAGGTGTTAGGTCCTAACTCTTCATGTGCCTAGTTTTTTTCGATAATCTTTGTAGTTTATTCCTTCTATTTAGAATATATATCAATCTATGAAGGAGATGGTGTCCAACCTAGATCATAGTTTACATTTTATAAGGGCATAGATGTGAAATCATATGATTTGGTGTGCGAATTCACTATTAAATCATGGGGAGGCCTTTTAATTAGAATATTGAAGATCTTGAGTGTGCTCTTCATGATTTGGAACTACTTTATGTGTACTTCTCTTTTTCACTAATTGAAGTCTGGGTGACCCACACACTTTGATTTATATGTTGTGTTGTGTGATGAATGATATTTGTATGAGTCATGCATTGGTAACTCATAATGGGTGAAAATAAACACTTAGTTAATGTGAAAAGCCATGGTGATAGTTGAGTATGGGTATGGATGGGAAGTGTTTACACATAGGCTTGCTTTTAGGGAACTTGAAATTACATAAGTGCACAACCTATTATGTAGTCCTTATTATTTCAATGATTACTAGGAGTGAATTGGAGAGTCAATTTTTTTGGTTAACTCTACAAGTCACTTATTTGATAAGCAAGAATATAGTAGCCTTGAGGTAATCCATTGGGTACAGATTCATTAAAAATACCATGATCTTCTTTCCCCTAATTTAAATTAGAACCAATAATCCCACTCTACTCTATAATGAACTTAGATATCTTACATAAGGATAAAAAAAACCAAGAAACTATGCCAAATGGTGCTTAGAGTAAGAAAAAATCTAAATTACTAGAATTGCACACAAGTGTTTGGAGGAAGTGAAAACTACTCTAAACAACATGTGTGTGTGACACTTAGGGAAATTAAAACACATAAACTAATATTTACAATAGTTTTAATGATCATTATATATAGTTTTAAAGATGAATCCTATTGACATAGATGGGAAACACTTCTCTTCTTGGCCTTGCGAGCTGGTATGCATTGTCTTGCTTGTAACTAGATATGGCATATGGGCTACTCCATATAGTGTCAAAATTGGTATGTTTCCTATCCTTTATTATATCTAATTAAAATTTAAGTACCAAGTTTCCTTCACTGAAGCTTCTATCAGTAGCCCTTATATCAAATGTTCTCTTGGTATATACATATTAAAGCTTTATAATGTGTATGGCCTGCACCTTGAGTTCTTTGAGATATATTAGCTTAGATAACCTTACTATTATGGGATCACTCTAAAGTAATTCCAATTGATGGGCTAGCTTCATTTAAGGAAATTAAAGAGACATGGGTAACCTCAATTACTTCCATAGACTAACATGAAGGGTGAATTACCCAACACTCTTTTCAACATTATTCGATCTACTAAGAGGGATATCCTAAGCTTGGTGTGCCATGATCACTAGTTATCTTCCATGGTTTGCTTAATGATGATAATCAAGTTATTTTTAGTCTATTTGGATAACCATTACCTTTGGGGTAATAGTTTGGGGAGGTGATTAGATGGCTACTCTTTATGACTACCCATTCACTGATCTTGGCTCTGAAGAAAACCAATGCATTTTCTAAGATAATAGTAGCCAAAATACCAAATATTGCAGTAATGATTTCATATAAGTCCATAATGGAAAAGTCATTAGCCTATTTGAGTTCTATTTCCTCCATCCACCTTATGAAGTAGTTAGTTACCATGAGGATTCATTTGTGTCTAGTGCTTGATGGTGGGTTTATCATGCCAATGAAGTCTAGGCCCCACTATGTAAAGGGTTGATTAGCTTGTATTGGGCATAGGGGTAGGAATACTAATTTATGTTTGCCTAAAAAGAGGGTGTAATTTTTTTAGCCTTTCACCCATGTGTGTGCATCCTTAAATAGAGTTGGATAGTAATAACTAGCTCACATGATTTTGATGGAAGCCATTTTAAGAAAGTAATTGCCTCTTAAAGACCCATCATGGAACTCTTTAAGGATGTTTTTCACCTAATCTTGTTCTATGCATCACAAGAGAACTACATCAATGTCTCTTCTAAAAATCACACCATTGAAAAATAGATAAAAAATGGGTTATAATCTAAAATATATGTAATTGGATTTATTTAAGCCATGTGGATATGCACCAGTATTAAGGAATCCCCTCATGTTTTGAGTCCAATCTACTGTAATGTCATATCTCATTGGTTGGTATTCACATAACATAAAAACTACTATGTTTTCTATTTTCAAATCCTCTACTAGTTACTCACAGAGTCCCTTGCCTTACACTAGCTTGATGATTTAGATGTCTATGTCATATTCTATTACCTTAGTGACATAAATGGCTCTCTTCTCATTGATGTCCTTATTGAGTAGAAACTCCTTTACACTCGAGTGTGATACCATGATATGGATCTTATTTTTGGATAGCATATTCCTAAAATTCTTGAGCATTCTTACTATTGTAAGGGTTTACTTCCCCATAAATCTATAACATAGCTCATTATCCTTGAGTTATTGACTAAAAAAAGCAATAGTCTTCTCCAGTTGATCTTTTTTTCACTACACCAAAATGACTGAGATGCCTTCAGTTCTACCAAATGCATACAAGATAATATAATTAATATACTCCAAGTTTATCAGAGTGGGGGCCTCTATGATGACACACTTGATGGCCTCAAAAATACTTCAAACTTCTTGGGTTGAGATAAACACGACATTTTTATTGAGCATTATTGTGAGGGGTTTGACAAGAGCTGTAAAACTTGGCATAAACCTTATGAAAAAGTTTATTTTCCCTAAGAAGCTTTGGAGACCTTTCTTGTGACATAGGAGAGGGAGTGATAGAATGGTCTTAATTCATTTGGTATAAATCATTAGTCTCTCTTTGAATATGATGTTTATAAAAAAATTCCTTCATGCATGGTAAATACACACTTACTTGGGTTCAAAGTGATCCTAAACTCTCAACATTTTTCAAAGACTTGATCTAGGTGACCA
Organism: Torreya grandis; assembly: GCA_037957365.1. Taxonomy (NCBI): domain Eukaryota; kingdom Viridiplantae; phylum Streptophyta; class Pinopsida; order Cupressales; family Taxaceae; genus Torreya; species Torreya grandis. The sequence goes on from JARHVA010003123.1 coordinate 92,255, forward strand.
AAATGATCCACTGTGTGCTTTGAAAAAATAGTTATATCATCAAGGTAAACCAAAATGATGTTTTTGAAGAGTCCTTTGAATGCCATATATATGTCCCTCTTAAATGTAGATCTTGTGTTTGTCAAACCAAAAGGTATCCTTTAGTATGTGAAGGTAACCCACTTAGTGGTGAATGCCATTTTAAATTGATTACACTCCCGTATAAGTACCTAGTTATAGATTGAATAACCATCTAGTAGTGAAAACATTTTTTTTATTGTGACTATTTTAAAATTTTGATCCATTGGTGAGAGGGGGTAGTGGTTTTTTAGGGAGGCTTTGTTCAGGTCCCTAAAGTCTACCTACACACAATTGTATCTCTCCATTCTTCTTATGCACCATGACTAGATTAGCCACACATGAGTAATGTTTGATTGGAAATATTATGTTGGCCTCAATGAGCTTTGAGAGATCCTTACTCATTAAGGGCTCAAAATTAGAGTTAAATAACCTTTACTTTCGCTTGACTAGCTTGTTATTAGAATCAAGCTAAATAGTATGTTGGGTTAATCCTGCATTAAAACCTTTGATGTCCTGGTAGATCCATTCATAGGTATCATCATATATTTTGCTTAGCCCAATGAATTATTCAATTTCATATGTGAAGCATTACTTATTTGCTTTTAGGAGATTTTCATCAGAGATGGTCATCGACTTGAAGATTTCCTCCTTCACCATCATGTTTCTCCTTTCACCCTTTAGTTGGTCATCAAAATTGAAGATGCTTTCAAGCGTGACTATCCCTTTAGGAAAATTATTTCCATTTAGTTGAATTACCTACTCCTCATATTGAATTTAGAGTTGTGGTTGATTTTTTGCATATAACTTAACTTCATCTCATAGGAATTTGACAATTTGATCATCACTTTAAAACACCTACCAATTGCCTATATTATCTAAGGCTACTGCTCTGACTAAAAGTTTTATGAGTTAATTATATTCATCCTTTATATTATATAGGAGGTCATACTATGCATTGGTAGTTGAGAGCCTATCAACATCATCATTCCATGCCCTTGGTTTTGAAACAATATTAAAAGCATAAAAATACTTTATTATATGCCATGCCCTTTATTTATAAGATCTTAATAGACTATTTTAGGACATATTCCATGATCTAATTTGGTTTACCACTAGTTCACTATTTCCAAAATCTTGAAACACTTTGATTCCTTTATTATAAACAAATTAGAGACCCTAGATTAACACCTCATATTCAACAACATTATTTATGTAGCTAAACTATAATATGAATACATGGAAATATTTATCCTTCTAAGGGGAAAAATTTATAGCACTAACCCTTATGCCATTTTTGTTTTGGGAGCCATTGAAGTATAACTGACATATGCCTTCAAGGTCTTCTTATGCCTTTACAAGGTTGGGAAACAAGGTGTCATCATCAAGAATGTAGTATGTGCCTAGTTATATTTCCTCTACATTGTCATATGGGTTAAATTCATAATTCTCATATGCCCATTCATCAAGTAGGCTATCAAAAATTCCCTCAAGAGGTATGGTGGTCTCATGAAGAATTAAATTTTCCTCTTGGTCGAACATGGTGTATTTTTTATCAATCAAGCTAGGAGTGTATGGCTCTATGTGATTCTTCAAAATAGGCTTGGCCTTGATGGTCACCTTAGTCCCATATTTGGTGCTAAGTATCATGTTTGATCAATTTGAGGATAGATATCAGCCTAAATTAAGAGTGAAATTTTGGGAGAGGCATATAATAAAAAAAAGGGGGTGAGTCAATGATTGAAATATATTATACAATGGAAAGGTTTAGACATGCATGTAGAGTGATACTCAGATACTAGATGATTCCCATAGTTTTAACCATTATTCCATCCAATTAGATGACCTCTTTTGAGATGGGAGAGTATGTTATGCCTAACATGTCTATTATTTTTTTCAGCATTACTAAGTTGATTATGCCTAAATTTATCATACATTTATATACGATATACTTATTGATAATTAGAGATATGTAAAATGGGGGTAGTTTTCTATTTCTACACACCTCTTATTTCAGTTGACATAGACTTATGGGCATAGTAGGTAGAGTTTTAGGTGGCTCATGAGATTATAATCTCCTTAGGTATTCCTATAGTAAATTTCATTTGGAAGGAACAACAAGAGCGTCTTACATGGTAACATTTAGGCTAGTTTTATTCATCTACTCAAAAATGATAAAGGGGATTTGAGTCCCTTTATTCTATGCCTTCTATGTGACTACCTCCTCTTGCACCTATTGACCAATTTGGGATTGAATCTCTTTTCACATGGTTGTTTCAATGTGTGCCTAGAAACTCATCATAAGTACTTTACTTCGTGTATCTATGCATGTAACTTGGGGCATAGAGTTTGATGGTGTTAAAGGAGACAAATCTATCTATAGTTCTCTCTTAATGAATCTTGTGTTAAAATCAACTGGGTTACTTCTTGTACTTATAACTTTATTCTGATTCACATAATTTAATTCACCCTCCTACCAATTTAGGAGGGTGGATCTTCCTTGCTCTTGCATTGATGACTGTGGTTCATCCTTTGGTTGATATGGATTATATAGACATTCTTGAGGTGATGATGCATTTGGAATCATATGTGCCTCATCTATCATTTCATTCACACAAGTGGCTTGATCATGTAGTTGATCACACATAAATCACTTTTCATAGTCTAGCACCATATTATTCTACACAAGCACGAGAGCTCTAAAGGTACTAGTAGTGTTAGAATTTATCACATAGGGTAGTCTATTGTGTATAAGCTAGTTATAAAAGTGGTATTTGGATGTTAATAGTATTTATTGAGTTAGCCTATTCCTATATTAGACCTAGACCTATTGTAGAGTCTTTTTCACATTTTTTCAATAATTGTGTATACCATATTTATCTATAATCAACTTAAATATAGTCCAAGGATATATTTCTCAAATCCTAATCCAATTTTTTCAATAGTTTCTTTGTGGACATTATCACCACATTTGGGACACTACAACCACATGGAGATAATGTGCCCAACTAGGCAATACTATCCTTATCCCTAACTCTCCTAAATAGTTGTTTTTTTCAAATGTGTGCTCCTCTTAAGGTCAACTTAAGCACATTTTCTTATATGCATAAGCTATAGATCTCTATAAATATAATTATATTTAACCCTTATTCACTAGATGGAAAATATATTCAAAAACACATTCAAACCAAAGATTGTCACATCCCAATTTCTCTCTAAATTAAATGACTTCCTTAATCCATGGATTATTATGGATGATTAGTTGATTAACTAATATTTTATTAATATTGATGGCATATACTAATTATGGGATAGTTAGTGTTGATTAATTTACATGATTAGATGTTATAAAGAATTAAATATAGAAACCCTTGCATAGAACACTTATCATATCATGTTTTATAATTTTTTGATATGGATAATATAACATTTTTGCAATTGATTGTTAATATGCTTTCTGGAATAATATTTATTGATGTTGATGATCATTAGATTACTTGAGTGATTTCATTATGTTTTGTGATCTTACATAATTATCTTGGTTGGATTATCAAATAAGTTTTGTTGTGTTTACATATATAATTGCCTTACTATATTGGGATGACTTGTAAAACATTGCGATGTCTTGTCAAATTCTATAATTGTTATTACAGCTATAAGATATATATAATGATAATTAAAGATTATTATTATAATAAAAACATTATTTTTAAAAAGATTATAGTTGATTAACCTTGTTTTAAATATATATATATTCATATATGTATATAAATGGATATATAAATGTTAATTAAGAATTTATTATGAAAACCATAGTAATATATGTTAATGGATAATATTTAACATAAAACCTAAGTTATAAGTATAATATTACATATTTTATTTGTCTAAGGTTATGATGTCTTTGTATTAGTCATAACATGGAAAATACAAAGGATAAATGACTAGTTATAAATCCTTGCATGAGTTATAAAGATAAAGTGGTGACTTAAATGAGGAATGTGGTCGAGGATGGTTTGATTAATTCATATCATGTAGATTTGTTAAGGGATTGAGATATGATTAATTAGGTATTATGGAAATAAACATTGAGAATGATTAGTTATTAATCATTCATTGACTTGAGTTAAACATGGATTTGAGAAGAAATCATGGAGTTTTGATGTGTATGTATGGAGGTGTACTATGTGTAGTTAAGCTATGTGGACATGTAGGGTTAGTAGGAGTTTTAAAAACTAAAGAAGATGGGTAGTGGAAAATAAAAAATAGATGAAAATGTAGATAAAAGGAGTGGGGACTATGAATGGGAGATACACAAAATTTAGAGAAGTGAAAATCAAATGGTAGAAAGAATGATAAAGAAGGATTTGACAAGGCTACAAACTCATAATTCTTCATCAGGCATATATTTATTAGGTTACTTTTGTCATTGAATAAATATGTGTGTGTTAAGCATGAAATATACTGAGAGGATGGGGTGAATCAGTATATTATATATCTTTTACTTAATTTGATTTCTTTTCTTTAACCACTCAATCATACATTCAAGATATGCAATAAAATTAAAATAATAATTTTCACCACATGAGAGAGAGAGAGAGAGAGAGAGAGAGAGAGAGAGAGAGAGAGAGAGAGAGAGAGAGAGAGAGAGAGAGAGAGAGAGAGAGAGAGAGAGAGAGAGAGAGAGAGAGAGAGAGAGAGACCATATTTTTACATGGAAACCCAAAGTGGGAAAAACCATGGAGAACAATCTCAAGCATATGAATGAGAACCAACTAAAAATACAAAGCTTGCAAGCACCAACTTGTAGGATCACCAAAAAAAAAACTATTTATGAGTACCAACCCATAGGAGCACCAACCCCTCTTGTGTATAAAACACAACTATCTCTCAATGTTGCTTACTCAACAAATGATAGAACTCTACAATATCTCTTGCTCTTTTCTCTTTGAAAACAAATACAAACCATGCACTATCTTGCCTATTACAAATGACTTCTCAAGCCTTTATTTATAACTTTCCAAATGACCTTTGGCATTCACCCTTTGTGACCCTTAAATCCTCATGAAAAATGGTGCCAAACTTGCATGACCCTTCATATCCTTGCATTTGAAAAGTCATATGGTGACCCTTCATAAACAAAAGCATCCTTTCCTCTTTTGTCTTTATCTTGGTGGCTTTTCATATTCCTTAAAGTGTCCCTTCATGGAAAAATTCACCATACCTCTTTTGTCTTCACATGGTGACTCTTGAAATTCCTCAAGATGACTCTTCATGAGAAAATGTGTCACATTCTTCTTTCGTATTTTACCCCATGACTCTTTGACTTCTCCATGGGCCCTCTTTTGACTTATATGCAACCAAAAATATATTCATTAATATTAAATAAATATTAACACACATTAGCCAAGATATGAATATTAGAAACACCATTAAATGCAATGGGGCATATATCACCAATAATTCTAGACTTTTGACATTAGTGACAATATTTACAATAATCTCCCCCTTTGTCATTGATGGCAACCTCAAATTGAAACTACCACATCTTGAAACTTGTACATACTACCATCTAAAAAACATATAGTAACTCCCCCTTACTATAGCAACCTATATCTATTCCCTGTACCTATTTCTACACCTGTACCTATACCTATTATTCTCCCCCTTTGACATCAATGGCAAAGGGCCTACTTGGAGCTAAAACTTAGCTCCCCCTTAATTGATGTTGAACCTCAATGGTAGGAAGTAAAATAAATTACTCCCAACTTCTCTCATAAATACTCAAATGTGTCTTTTGGTAGTGCCTTTGTGAAAATAGCTATAATCTGCTCTATAGTAATGATATACTCCATTTTAACCTATTGATCTGCAACCTAATATCTCAAGAAGTGATATCTAATAGGAATATGTTTTGTTCTTAAATGCATCACTGGATTCTTCAAAATATTTATAGCACTTGTGTTATCACAAAAATAAAAATAATTTCATTAAATTTTACCTTGATATCTTTCAAAGTTTACTTCATCTAAAGTACTTGAGTACAACACAATACTATTGTAATATATTTTGCTTCAGCTATAAAAAGTGATACTAAATTCCTTTTCTTGCTTAGCCATGATACTAAGCTATCACTAAAGAAGAAAGCTCCTCCACTTGTCTATTTCTATCATCCAAGCACCATGCCTAATCTGAATCTATATAAGCAACCAATGTGAAATCTCTACCTATGGGATACCATAATCCATAATCTAATGTCCCCTTGATATATCTAAATATTCTCTTCACCAACTGAACATGATTATCTTTTGGAGATGACTAATATCTTGCAACCATACCTACTACATGCATGATGTTGAGCCTCAATGATATCAAATATAAAAGACTACCAATCATAGATCTATACAAATATTGATTTATAATAGGTGAATATTCATCCTTGCTCACCTTATTTTCTATACACATTGGTGTGCCAATTGGTGCACAATCCTCAAAACCAAATTTCTTCAACATTTCGTTGGCATATTTACTTTGAGATGTGAAAATTCGTTTATTTGACTGAAATATTTGTAATACAAAGAAAAATGACAATTTTCTAAGCATAGATATCTCAAATTCTTTTTTCATTCTATCAAAAAATTATTTTGTCATCTTTTCAATATTTCCTCCAAAAATGATATCATCAACATATACCACAACAATCAATTGATACTCACCTTCTATTTTGATGTAGAGATTAATATCAGCAAATCTTTTCTTGAAACTTTGATCTTGTAGGTACTTATCAAGTCTTACATACCAAGCTCTGGGAGCTTGTTTCAATCCATACAATGCTTTCTTCAATCTACATACATGGTTACTAATATTTGAGAGAATAAATCCCTTAGGCTGCTCAATGTAGACCTCTTCTTCAAGATTCCCATTCAGGAAGACAAATTTGACATCTATTTGAAACATTTTGAAATTTTTAAACACTGCATATGCAAGAAACATTATAATAGCCTAACCTTGCCACTTGTGTAAAATTTTATTTAAAATCTATTCCCTCAATCTGAGCATATCCTTTACATACTAATCTTGCTTTATTTCTGGTCACTTCTCCATTTTCATTCAACTTATTTCTATAAACTCATTTTGTTCCTATCACATTGTGATCTTTTGGTCTAGGAACTAATTCCCAAGTATCATTCTTTTCTATCTAATTTAATTCTTCATCCATATCCTTAACCCAATGCTTATCATGTCTAGCTTCTAAAAAAGTTCTAGGCTAAATTTTGGATAACAAAGAGAAATTAACTTACTTAGATTCACTTACCATCATTCTTATGATGTGAATTCCTTCATTTATGTTCCTGATGTTACTTTCATTATGATTTATTTGAACATATTTGGATGGAGTTTTGGTGCCTTTTTATCCTTCTTCTCATCTTCATCTGATTCTTCAATACCTTCCTCTTCAATGATTTTAAGAATTTCTACTAGATCACTGATTCTTTGTGTTCCATCTTCTTTTATCCTGACACTTGTACTTTCAAAAAATTTCTTGGTTCTTTTGTTATAACATTTATAATATTTAATTTTGATATAATAAATAATAAATATACCTTCATCTACTTTGGATTCAAACTTAAAAAGTTTTTCATTGGTTCTCTTTATGAAGCATCTATTACCAAAAACTCTGAAATAATCAATTGTTGTTGGTTTGTCTTTCCATAGCTCATAAGGAGTCTTATCACTATTGACTCTCAATAATGATCTATTATTAATATGCACTATTTTAGTAACTACCACTCTCCAATATTTATCTATTATCTTGGATTCATTTAGCATTGTCCTCGCCATCTCTTGAACTGTTCTATTTTTTGTTTAACTACTCCATTTTACTGTGGAGTTCTGACTGTTGAATAATGTCTCTTTATTCCATGATCTTCACAAAACTCAATAAATTGATCTAAAATGAATTCTCCTCCTTGATCTGATCTTAGACACTTAATCTTTAAACTGGTTTCATTTTCAACTAATGCTTTGAATGCTTTAAAATGTCTGAAAGCTTCTAATTTTTTATTTAAAAACATTACCGAAGTCATACGTGAAAAGTCATCAATAAGAAATATGAAATAATTCTCACCTTGAGTACTTTGAGTTCTCATAGGTCCACATAGATCAGTGTGAAAAATCTCTAGCATCTGAGTAGTCAAGTACTCTTTTGTTTTGAACCACCTTCTAGCCTACTTCCCATGCTGACAAGGTTCACAAAGTGTATCAAATGGATTTGTAATTTTTGGAAGATTTCTGACTACTTGATTCTTGCTGATGTTGACAATATTTTAAATTTTTTTTTTGCCCCATTCTCTTGTGCCATAGCCAACTTTATTCAATCTGGATCAAACAACATATTTGACCTTCGATGTCTGATAGCATATACAAATTCTTGCCTGTTCTCTGAGCATCTGCAACCAATATATCTAAATATTTTCCTCTAATTTCATAACCTTATAAATAAAACTTTAGTGTGTGCCCTTGATCACACATTTGAATCACACTCAAAATATTATGCTTAAAACCTTCTACATACAAAACATTTTCAATTTTAGCTCTACCATTAACCAAACTTAGTGTACCTTTTCTAGCAATTCTGGTAGTAGTATTGTCTCCAAATTTCACTATGACACCATTGATATTCTTCAAGGTTATGAAATTACTCTTGTCTCCTATCATATGACTTGAACATATACTATCAATGAACCATGGCTTTTCTTCATTTCTTGCATGCAAAGTAGTCTGTACCAACATAGATTTTTTAGGTTATTTCTTTTGCAATGAACCTGTCTCAACTTTCCTCTTGATTAATAGAGCCTTGAGACTCTATTCCTTATTTACTGACTTGAACATGATTCTATAGTACCAAGATATGTGTATAAAGTTTTTGCACTTTTATCATATTATGGCCTCTTTATTAAAAACTGAGAGAGGAGCAAAAGAGTTGTGGCTTTTGCTTGACTTTGCATGACTTTCCTTCTCCTTATTTCTGAAACTGTTAGATTTTTTTGACATTCTAATTTCTTATGACCATATCTATTACAATAAAAATATTAACCATAAAAATAGGACCTATTTATTAATCTCTAACCTGATTTCCTTTTGTAGCTTTGTTCCCTCTAGCCTTCTTTATTTGAGATGTCCTCTGTATTCTTAACTTCTTCCCTTTTTATTTCTTCTTTTGTAAGAGCTTCAGCATATATCTTTCCTTTTTCCTTGTCTATGAAACTAGTGACCTCATCTTTCTCTTTTTCAAATCCAATACCTATCTTATCTGACATTGATCTTTGATTTTCTGATATCTTATTCAACATATTAGTGTTATTCTCAAATTTTGAATTATTGGTTGCTCTATCATTGATTGCTTTATTTTTTTTCAAGATCTATTTTTAAAGAATCAATTTCAATAACATACTTTTCACATTATTTAATTACTATTTTTAACTGTGTCATTAGATCTTCTTCATTCTTCTTGGCTTCTTCAAAGTGTGCTTGTAGATATTCAATTATTTCCTTTGACTCCTTTTCATTTTTCTCAATCTGGAACTTTAATCTTCAATTATTCTTTTCTAGAGATTTTAACTCTTCTAAGGCACAAATGAGTTCTCCTTTTAGATTCACTTTAGCTTCATTCCATTCTTGTTCTTGATCATCTATAATTTTTCTTATGGAGGCATCTTCATGTTTAGCCATTAATAGAATCTCTTTTTCTTTTGAGTCACTGACTCCACTATCTTCGACTGAGCTAGGATCTTTAGACTACAAACTCTTCTTCTCAAATACTTTCTTGAATTTGCCTTTGAAATTCTTCTTGTATGTAGACTTTCCTTATTCATTGTCATCATTACCCTTATTTAGGCATTTGGCTACAAAATGTCCAGTCTTTCCATAATTAAAACATTTAAAAGGTAATTTTCCTTGATATTTACCTATGCCCTTTTTTGGCTTGCAAATGCATAGAGTTCCATTGTCATCTTCATCATCACTAGAATTATCACTTGATTCTTAAATTTTAGCCTTATCTTTCTTTTATTTCTTGAAAGCCATTTCTCTCTTTGAAGGTTTATCTTGTTCAGTCCACATCTCATATGTCGTAAGAATACCATGAAGCTCATCCATATTTAGCTTGGCTAAAATCTTCATCTCTTCAATTGCCAAAACTTTTGCATCATATCTCAATGGTAGAGATCTCAAAACCTTTTGAACCACAGTCGACTCTTCTAAATTTTTTCCAAGACCTTGAATCTAATTGACTATTTGATCAACCTGCAAGAGATAAATTGCTATATTTTCTTCTTCTTTTATCTTCAAACTCTCAAACTATCTTCTGAAAGTCTGAAGCTTAGCTTGCTAAACCTTTCCATCACCTTTGTAAATATTCTCAAGTTTTACCCAAGTTTCATGAATAGATCTACATTGCATAAATTTAACAAATTATGATTCACATAAACCATATAAAATAACATTTAAATCTTTATATTACTTTCACTTGCCTTCTTTTCTACTAGAGTAGTTACAAGTGTTTGTGGCTCTTCATATTCCTCCACCACTACTTACCATATGTCAAATCCAAGATCCATCAAATAAGTCTTCATCCTTATGCTCTAAAAAACATAATTCATCCTATCAAACAAAGGTGCCTTATTTTTATAAAATCCTTCATGTGATCCAACCATCATGCTTTCTAGATCTTCCTTCAAGCTATAAAACTTTTTCAAAAGGAACCTGCTTTGATACTAATTATTAAGCACAAAATATACTGAGAGGGGGGTGAATCAGTATATTATATATCTTTTACTTAATCTAATTTCTTTTCTTTAACCACTCAATCATATATTCAATATATGCAATAAAACTAAAATAATAATTTGTACCACATGAGAGAGAGAGAGAGAGAGAGAGAGAGAGAGAGAGAGAGAGAGAGAGAGAGAGAGAGAGAGAGAGAGAGAGAGAGAGAGACTAGGTTTTTACGTGGAAACCCAAAGTGAGAAAAATGATAGAGAATAATCTCAAGTATATGAATGAGCACCAACTCAAAATATAAATTTCATAAGCACTAACTTGCAAGAGCACCGAATCCCTTTGCTGAGTACCAAAACATCAACTATTTGTGAGCACCAACCCACAGGAGAACTAACCCAAAGAAGAACCAACCCCTCTTGTGTATAAAACACAACTATCTCTCAATGTTGCTTACTCAACAAATGATATAAATCTACAATATCTCCTACTTTTCTCTCTTTGAAAATAAATATAAACCATGCACTCTCTTTCTTATTACAAATGGATTCTCAAGCCTTTATTTATAGCTTTCCAAATGACCTTTGGCATTCACCCTTTGTGACCTTTCGATCCTCATGGAAAATGGAACCAAACTTGCATGACCCTTTGTATCCTTGCATTTGAAAAGTCATATGGTGACCCTTCATAAGTAAAAGCATCATTTCCTTTTTTATCTTTGTCTTGGTGACTTTTCATATTCCTTAAAGTGTCTCTTCATGGAAAAATGTGTCATACCTCTTTTGTCTTCACATGGTGACTCTTGGAATTCCTCAAGATGACTCTTCTTGAGAAAATGCATCTCGTTTCTCTTTCATCTTTTACCCCATGACTCTTTGACTTCTCCATGGGACCTCTTTTGACTTATATGCAAAAAAAAATATATTCATTAATATTAAATAAATATTAACACACATTAGCCAAGATATGAATATTAGAAACACCATTAAATGCAATGGGGCCTATATCACTAATAATGCTAGACCTTTGACATCAATGACAATATTTCCAACAGTGTGTATGATATATTTGTGAATGGGTTTTCAAATTGCTATGTGTTGGTTATTCAATTATAATAATGTGGGGAAATTACATGGGATGTATATAGGACCCTATAGAAGGATACAACATCCACATAACCCTATATCCAACCCAAGGTAACCTAGGAAGGTTAGGGGTTATATAATATGTCTTAGCCATAATGATTTGAGGCTTTATTAATAAAACTATCCTTCCTTATAAATTCAAATTCTTTGTTTGGAAATGAAGTTTTACTCATTAGATATACATATAGTTTGGTTGGGATGATTATATTGAACTAGGTTGATATATTTATTTAGGGTGTTTGGAAAATAGACTTAATTGATTAAGTTTGTCGATTTTATTTCATTATTAAACAATTCATTCATTTTGGTTTATCAATAACACTGATATTATATTTATATATACACGTATATAAAATTGGGTATATATTCAGTTGACTTCAAATAAATACAATGATATACTCTCTCTCTCTCTCTCTCTCTCTCACACACACACACACACACACACACACACACTCTCTCTCACACACACACACACACACACACACACACAAACACATGTGTGTGTGTGTGTGTGTGTGTAAATCCAAAATACATATGTATTGGGAAACTATTAAAATTAATTGTGATTGTAATACATATATATATAGTCAAACATCTGTTAAGTCATTTATATTTAACTATGTATTTTAGTTTAGTTATATTACAGACTATGATTGGGTCAAAACATAGTTGGGTTTTGAAGCTTAGTTTTTAATCCTATTACCACACTAGATATATAGGATCTTTTATGAATTTATTTGGTGATACCCAAGTATGGGTAGAGGAATAGTTCAACTGTAGGATACTCTTGATTTTATAACAATGTAAAGATTAGTGAATTGGAAATGTTTTATGGTTGGGTTGAGTTTTGAAAAGTATAAATATATTTATTAGGATGGTTTAGTGAACTACATATTTACTTAGTGCATAAATAAAGATTGAATATGTGAGATCATATGGGTTCATTTGAATCACAATTCATTTATACGGAAATGGTGATATGATAGTCTTAATTGACCAAATTAAGTTGAATTATAGTCAACACCTATAAGGCATTTGATTGGGTATTTATATTAATATATTTGATTGGGTATTATATTGATTTGACTGGGAGTTATATTGATTGGACTAGGTGTCATATGGATTTTATTAGGTGTTATATTCATATGATTGGGTGTTAATTGATGTTTTTAATTAACTGAGTATTTGTATATGATTTAGTTAAAACTTGAATGGGGTATGAACATGTTTAGTTATATTAATTTTATGATTAAAAAAAGCATGAAATAATATTTTATTTGAATATGTTGAAAGATAAATAAGGAATTAAATTATAGAGTATTATGTGTAATTATTTATTATGAAAAAGGGAGTTTTACAATTAAATAAGAGGTTATGGGGCCTTGTTGTAAATTAACTATATACTTCATGTATACAATACACACTAAGGCAAACAATGATGTATGTCACCTTAGTAGTGTACTGTATAAATGAATTATGTATAAAAATAATGGATGTTTAATTATATTGGTGTTTTAAAAGCATTCTTATATTTATGAGATTAAATATGGAAAATAATTATCTGAAGAGACTAGCTGTTGTTATATATGGAATATGAACAATTTATTAGCCAAAGATATAATATTATTTCATGGAGAAATAATAATATAAGTTTCTTAACATATAAAGTAACTAGCAGTCTAAATATTCATTACTCAGATGGTGTGTTATATTGAGGACTATTATTTCAATCTATTTATTAATAAAAATTGATGGATGGATTTCATTTACTTCATTTGATGGATTAAATGAATGTTTGTGATATTTATTTAATTAACATATTTTGATAGCTATAAGAAATATTTAGAATGAATATTCTAAATTTTAATATTTTTTTAATACTGAATCTCATATTCATGACCCTAATTAAGTAGTGGATGGATTTCACTGGCTTAATTAACACCATCAATATAAGATAAGGGGTAATCTAATCAAGTGGTGTGAATGAATTTGATTGATCCTAGAGATCATTTATTTATTGGAAACTTTGGCCAAATCAATGTTTGATAAACATTGTCATTTTATATGTTGATATAGTTTTCATATTTTTTTGATATTATATTAGAATAACTTTATTTATGTTATAAATTATGTATGAGATATGTTCAACACATAGGTTCTAATTTGTTACTCTAGAGTCTTACACCATCATTATCTATCCATCTATGAATTTATGGCCATCCCCTTATTTGGGAGATAGTGAAGGGGATCTATGGTCCATAGTTGGTGTGGAAAAGCACTCAGATGATACTCTCCCTCCTTGTTGGAGTAATATACTTGATATTATATGTTGATACTTGAGTCATGTAGAATATTCTTAGAGGAGCTTTGTATCATGTTTTATCATTGAGATATTTTATGTATTGTTGAAACTATATTTTTTATGGATTGTACTACATTTAATAGAGGCTATAATATTGTATCAATGATGGCTGAATTTGTACTATATCATTTATATTGATAATATAGAAATTATAGTTATTTAGTTTGTTAATGATTTACATAATTATACATGGTGATCCTTAGCCAAGTGGATTATCTATAACTTTAAATGGTTAACTAAATCAATGTAGTTAGTTAAATATCACTAGATATGATTTATTATGGTAAAATCTATATGTTGAATATTGTATTTATTTTTAAAAACATATTACAGTATTTAGGTAAAACTTAGTGGGGTTGTTACATTGTGGTATCAGATCTAGGCTTAAACAGTAAGACTTAATGTGTCCACTAATGCAAAACTTATCATCCTAATATAGGAAGAATAATTATGCATGATAGAATAAGAGGTGAAGGTAAATCAAATGCCAAACCCTTTGTGGATCTAAATTAGTTTAAAACTAAGTTAAAAAGTTGGACCAAATCTTTACAACCATAACAGAGACTAGGGATAGAATCATAGCCCTAGAATAAGAAGTGCATGGTCATGAAGAGGATAATTATCAAGAAGAACCTGGAGATATTCCTAATGATCAATAACATCTTCAAGAATTGAGGCATGAGGAGGTGCCATAGGATGTGAGAGATCGAGTACCTACAAAGTTAGCATGAGACATTAAAAAGGTAAATCCACCCAAGTTTGATGGAACTATATTGGGGGATGCAGATGAAGTGTGGATTATAAAAATGGAGAAGTATTTCAAGATTTAGAATTATTCTAAAATCACAAAAGTAGTCTATGGATCTTATCATCTTGTTGGTGAAATAATGACTTGGTGGGAAAATAAGAAGCTGGATATTAACCTTGACTCAACCATCATCAATTAGGAATAGTTTGTGACACTATTTAGGTCATGATGGCTTCCATAGTTATACTTAGACCATAAGATTATGTATTTTTATAATCTTAAGCAAGGGGATTTGATAGTGAATGAATACTTGGAATAATTCATTAATATTCTTAAGTATGTAATTCAATATCAGGTGGATGAAAGGTTTAAAATAAAGAAATTCATCATGGGATTAAAACCCCAAATAGGAAGTAAAGTAGATTTGCACGGTCCATCTACCATGGATAATTGTAACATCTTCTTAGCAAGTTATGTTTCAACAATTAATTCATGCATCTATTGACAATCGTTAGGCCGAACATCAAACTTTACCCATATAACCATTAGGTTATTTCTTCAATTATCTAGTTTCTATTTTAATTGATACATAAGTTATTGAATGTTTCATTACTCCTAGAGTGCTTAGTAAATTATCTATAAGGGATGAGATAATGGAAAATTCATGGTTGGTACAATATGAGAATGAGTCAAAGTATAAGTTTGACAAGTGTATAGTCAAAGCAAAGATTAGATTACCTGAGTTTACTATAATAGGGTATGTGCATAAAGTTGGGGGACAATTCCATGGACATTTCTCATAATGAAATAGCATTATTGAAATAATGCATTCATGTTATTAAAGTAACATGATTATGTTATTTAAAGTATGGCATAGTATAATATGATTTCATTAATACATAATACAATTGATTTATTGTGAAATAAATAGCATGATCATGTTCCTATCATTTTGCACATAAAAAAGCATGTGAAGATGCACATGAAGCTAATCTTGACACAAAGCATGTTAATACATAATGTGCTCACATTATTTTTATTTTTTCCATAAAATCCTATGAGCATGCACATAAATCCAATGTTGACATTAAGGTTATATTTAACACTCCAAATGTAAAGTATACGTTTACATTAATATTGTTCTTATTATATACACATAATATTTTTAACTTTGATCAATTACTGATGCTTTACATCTTATAAGAACCTATCAAGACTTAATCACTCTAAGTGCATGCCCTATGGGGTGCACTAGGAAAAGGGTGGGTAGACCTTTGTTGATTCATAGGATTATTGTCCCTTTTTGTCATATTATTACCAATCCAACTAGTTCCTGAAACCTTTTCGTATGATGTTTCTCCTCCCTTGCATAATCTTCTAGTATTTTTCCTCTTTACACCCTTCATTTTCTTACTTGGAACCCTTTTGACCTATTTAGCATACTAGGTTGACCTAGTCAACCTAGTGTAGTTTAGGGACCTTTTTCTCTCTTTTGGTTTCTTAGCCTTCTGGATGACCTAGCATAGACCTAGTGAGTTAGCTCAAAAACATGCTAGGTCAACCTAGCACAACCAACATATCCAAATGATTTTAGGGTAAGTTCCACCTATAAATACAAGGTCATTTTGATCATTATTAATATATGCAATCAATATTTATTATTTTCTCATGCTTCTTCATAATCTACTCTTCCATCATTCTACTTGAGGAGACTAAGCTTAGGTTTCTTATTTTGGAGAATCTAGTCTTGTGGATAGGTCTTAAATGATTTGGCCTAACAAAGCGATCCTTAAAAACTAAAACAACCTCTCTTGAAGCCCCATTAGCCAAGGGGGAGATAGAGTCTTGATGGGTTCACATTCAAGTAAGTATATTTTAATTTTCTTCTCCTTGCTTTTAGTAGATAGAAGTAGCATAAGTGTTAGCTTGAATAATATTATTATTCCTATTCTATGTATTAGGGTTTTAATCATACTTACTTTATTTGAGTTTCCCTATACATGTTTTAATTTATTTGATTTAATAACCCCTCACTTTGTACCACAATCTTTGGTGTGCACTAGATTAGATTTAATTTGTTATTATTAGATTAGTGAAATATTAAATCATAAGACTCTTTTAGGGTTGTTGTGTGATTGTGTTAAACTGGAGGCTTTGAAACCCTACTTCACAGATTATGTTATGAAAATTTATAC
Organism: Torreya grandis; assembly: GCA_037957365.1. NCBI lineage: Eukaryota > Viridiplantae > Streptophyta > Pinopsida > Cupressales > Taxaceae > Torreya > Torreya grandis. Next base: position 109,541 of record JARHVA010003123.1, read on the forward strand.
CCTAATTAAGTATATCATATCACTTACATTGGTCATTCTCTCAATTAACAATTGTATGCCCCTAATCAGAAGTGTAGGTGTGCTCTATCCCATCTGATTTAGGATTGATTTATGGACATGATGCATTTATGATATCATACATTCTAGTGAACCTAATGTAAAACTAACCCTTACAAGATTTTTTTCACTTATTTCATTTCCATTCATCATTATTTTTATCATATCTTTACTATACTAGGTCAACCTTATCGACCTAGTTATTTATCTTTGTATGCAGGTTTGTAGAAATAAGCAATTAGATCAACTGACTCGACCCAGTATAAGTTTTTAGAATTACAAACTTCTATTTAACCAACTAGATCAACCAGATTGACCTAGTATACATTACATACTTTTATTTCAATGTACTAGGCTGACCAAGTTCACCGAATACATTTTTAACACTTTTTTAGTAAGTTCATGCGTAGCTTATTCAACCAGATTGACCTAGTTTATAGGTTAATACCAGTTTTCTCCAAGGTCTCATATCAACAATCTTCTCCTTTTCATCTCTAAACCATTTAGGTTATTTTCTATTTTCTCTATATATTTATTTTTTGTAATTTCCTTTCAAGTTTACAGTCTTCAAAACTACCTCTACATAGTCAGCTAAATTAACACTATGGACCTAGTTTTGTGTTCTATGTTTTCTAAAATAACTAGGTCGACCTGATCAATCTAGTCCACTTTCAGACTTTACGTCCATAGTACAGGTTCAATAATATCAACCCTATTCTATATTATTTTCCATATAGCTTCTCAACTATACCTTGTTTCAAATTTGGGATGAACCATATATGTTAATCACATCTTGTTTTAAGTTGTTTGCATGTTTATAGTAGTTCACATAGTCTCATTAGGGGATTTTTTAATTAATCAATTAGTTGCACTATATATATTATTTTTCACACATGGATAAACCACATAAACATTAATAAGCATTTAAACATTTGACTACCTAGGTCTAACTACTTGGATTTCATCACCAAAGGGGAAGCTGACTTGATGTTTTGGTCAAGTATAAAGCATGGTTAATGGTATATTTTAGCTAAGAACCTATTACCCTTATTACTCTAGTGTGTGAATTGAGGGGGTAACCCTAATACCAAGCCTGTATCATTACCACTATAGTCCCTTTCATCCTAAACTTACTTGAAACTATCCATAGATTGATATCTAGTACCTTGATTATAGCCAATCTCCCCTTTACATTTAAAAGCATTCTTAATAATCTAATCAACATTATAGGTTGACCAAGTATCTATCTTTACTTTCAAGTTATTTTTTTGTTATTTGATAAGTTTTGTGTGAAAAATCTTGCATTAGCTAGCATTAGTGCAAGATTTTACTTTGTGTTCATCAATTGGATTGGTCAACATCAATTCAGTTGATTATGTGTTTCCTTTATGCATTTAATTTTCTAGATTAGCTTCAAATTGTCTTGTTTCATTTGCAAGCTTATTATCAATATTTTCCTCTTGTTCACTATAATAGGTTGACCTAGTCAATCTTGTAAATTTTTTGGCTTCTGTGCACTGTACTAGATTGACCTAGTTGACCCTATACAGTCTACAAGCCCTGTTTCCTATACTAGGTCGCTCGGGTTTACCTAGTATTATTTATTTCTTTTCTTGTTTTTCAATCTAGTTTCCCATTTCTCTAGTTTTACATCTTATTCATCTCTCTTCGGTCATAATGAGATCTCCTATCATAATCTTTTTGGATAACCTAAATTCATTCAGATACTGTATGGGATGTTCATTCCTTCCTCTCTTTTACTCCCAAGATAAACATCACTCTTGGGGCACTTCTTCTCCTCTTTCATCTATGAACTATAACATGGTGCAAATAATACCTCAAGATGAAGTTTATGGATCCATTCCTTTCCATACTTCTCAAGAGACTTCTAAAAATCTCCACAGTAATGTGGGAGTGATTTATACAAATATATTTAAAAATCCTAATAATAAAACTTCTTCTAATAATACTTCCCATAACAATAATTTGGGAAGTGCTCTAACCAGCATTAACTCACCTCTTAATACAACCCAACTCTTAGCTCAAGTTCTTCAAAAATTAACATCATGCAAAACTCTAATACCAACCAAATGATGAAACTTCAACAACACTTAATTAATGTGGCTAATCAACCTCTAACTTTTATCCTCAAGCTAATCCTAATTATATTCCTCTACCTCTTAGGGATGCCTTAGACAATGTTATTCCTCAACCTATAATGAATAATAAGATGCTTCAAACTACTCAAAATGATCCTTTATCTCCCTTCATTGTATCCATTGATATTGGTAACATCACTCAAACTATCAAATATGATGGGACTAAAGACCTTGATTCATTTCTCAAAGCCTTTGGTAACCTTTACAAAGACTAGATCCAAACTAGTGCATTTGCCACAACTAAACTATTAGTCAAAACTTTCACTGGTGATGTATTAGAATGGTATAATTAACTTCCTCAAAATTCTATTTGGCAACTTGAAGATTTTGTCCCTTTGGTTAAAGAGTTTCAACATAATGATCTTCCTAAAAATTATTTTAGTCACTTCATAAATGATAATTTTTTTTCTAATGAATCAGCTCATGACTTTATTAAAATATGGAAATATTTCATTCATAAAGTCGATCATAATATAACTAATAATAATTTATAAAAACTCTTTATTACCCCTTTGATTCCCAGTCTTCAATACAAGGTTTGAACCTTTGCTCCTCAAACTCTTAATGAAGCTCTTGACCAAGCTAAGCGTCAAGACTTTCTTATGAAGCAATTTGAATCCAATCATAAACTTCTTAAAGTATCTTTTCAAAAATTTAATTATATCACTAGTAATACTCCCCAAACCAAACCTAGAGTTGCCAAATCTAATGTTGCTTTACCATCTCACACACCTCTTTCTTTTCAATAAATGAAACAACTTTTACCATCCTCTAAACCTTTAATTTATCCCAATTCTCCCCCTAAGTGGTATGATCCCAATCTATTATGTTGATTTCATGCTGACATTGAGCATTCTCATGAATCTTATAGAGGGCTCACTAAGTGTGCCATTTATTATATGCTTGGTGACTCATTCAACCATGAGGCTATGATCAAACTTCATCATCAAGAGTATGTTATTGCATCTCAAAAATGACAAACCTTTAGAGATTCTACTTCTAATAATCACAAATATTCTTCAAAAAATAATCAATCAAATGTCAAGGATGCTTGTGCCATCGATGCTAATTATGATCTATATTATAACAACTCTCAATATGTCAATGCTGATAAGGTTTATTATCATCATAAACCAGCTCACAAATATCCTACTACCAAGCCTAAAAAACCATCTTTAAAACAACAATTACTTAAATATACCACTACCACTCATGATGATTTAGAAGCACCTGAGGAACAACTTCCCCCTTCTGATCCTTCCACCACATATATACCTTCTTAATATAATTTGTCTTCTAAAATTCATGTTGGTTCTTCTAAATCACATTGGAATTTTATTGAAGAACTCAACTCTATGCCTTGTAATATTCTTCTTATGGATTTGGTTCACATTTAACTCTATCATTGTAAATTTATTATACAATAACTTCAAGAAATTGAAGATCCATCTTCCATAGATGAAGAACCACCTTCTATCGATTCTCAACCAACTAATGTCAATACCATTGAGACTATGTGTCCTTATTTCAAGCCTTCCATTAAATTTCTTGAAGAGAACATGATCAATGATAAAATGTTTTTTACACTAATGATCCACCTCTTTTTATCAAAGCAGCCATTAATACCACCTTTATCCAAAAAAATTTAGTTGATGAAGGTTATGGTATTAATTTCACATCCTTATGGCTCATTCAACAACTTGGTTATAACAAAGATCATCTTAAACAAACCTATCTTACTTGTCATGGCTTTGACAAGACTAATCAAAAGTCACTTGGCTGTATTTAGCTTCCATTAACCATTGTACCAAAGACTGTTAGAACCAAGCTTATGGTCTTTGATCTTCCTTTATCCTATAACATTCTTCTTAGTCATCAATGGACTCATCGGATGAGGGTCATCACCTCTTTTGGTAGTTAGTGTATTAAATTATTACATAACAAAAAACATTACAAACATGAAGTTGATCCCAACCCATGGAGCATCCAACTTCCCAATCCCAAGCCTCAATATCGAATTCCTACAATTCCTAAAATCAATATTTCTCCTTTACTTGATTTCATCAACATGAATCTTGATCTTCAAGTTAATATTTTAGATTATGATGATGATCCCAATGAGTTGTAACACACTTGTAATACTAAGAATCTACCTCCATATATTTTGGATTGGCTTCCTCCTTTTCTCTTACCCAGAGATTATATTATTCCTATCATAGATGAGATTACCAATTTTTCCCCTCCATGTAATGCTCAAGAGCCATCTTTACCTGAATATGCCTTCACTTACAATGATTTTGGAGTGGATAAATTAATCCAAGATCCTCTCACCATATCCCCTCACACATTTAACAACATTGGGATTTCACCTTCTGAAACTCCCCTTAATTCTCAAGCATGTATGATTTCTCCAACATATGATGACAATTATTTCATGGCCCAAGCTCACTCTCAAGACTTAGATGTCTAACACTATCAAAATATTTTATCACAAATTCTTTCCTTAAACTTATGATGTACATACCATATCTACACATCATGACTTAGATCTTAAGGGTCATGTAACTCCCACCAATTCTCCACTTATCGATACTCCTTGGGTGGTAGAAAAAATTACACTTTCCAAACCTATGAATGCTTCTATATCTTCTCTACCTCTTTTGGATCCTATCATTTCTTCCAATTATTATCCCATCATTGAATCTATCGACAATCCCATCTCTTCAGATCTATCCTCTTCATCTACTTTCGAAATTACACTAGATGCTAAGACAACTGATGTCCCTCAAATTCATTTTGAGTATGATAGCCATGGAAATCAAATTCTAGACCTTGAAGTAGATGTTGAATATTATGATCCTCTTCCTACCTTACCTAGTGATAAATCTATTCTTGAGTTACTTCATGCCTGAGAACCTCAAATTTCTTGACAACATCATAAACTTGGAAATTTCAAGAGTAAAACACCTTGCTTTAACAACTTTATTGCTAGCATTAATCATAAAATGAGTCTAATTTCTACCTTGCAAAATGTACCTTACCATTTTCAAGATATAAATGCCATGTTTATTAAATAGAAAACTCATATCGAATATGTTACCCCATCTTCTCCTCAACCAATCATAGTTTCTCAAAAACTCTCACCATTTGAGCATGACAACTTTAGCTTATTATTTGATAAATATTAAGAAGAATTCACTTGGTCCTACCAAGACATGACTAACATTGACCCTATTATTGTGTTTCATAACATCATCACTTATCCTAATGCTAATCCCATGCATCCAAAGCAATGAAAATTCCCACCTAAAGTCACTAATCTATATCATAAAAAAATAATTAAACTAATAGATGCTAAATACATTAAACCAGTGGATTATTCTAAATGGGTTTCTAACATTATTCCCATTCAAAATAAGGTCACTATGATCATTCGAATTTGTATTGATTTCCACAACCTTAATCTTGCTTTCCTAAGGAAAACTTCCCCTTACCTTCAGTAGATGCCATCATTAATTCCATGGTGGGTTATGAAATGCCTCTTATCGATGGCTTCTTAGGATGCAATCAGATTCACATCACTCCTAAGGACCAACATAAGATTACTTTCACCATAAAATGGGGTACCTATTGTTATGTAAAAATTACCTTCAGACTTAAAAATTCTAGAGTTACCTATCAAAGTGCTATGAATCATATATTTCATGATCTCATCCACAAATTTTTTGAAACTTATGTGGATGATCTTATTACTAAATCCAAACATCATAAAAACCATCTTTTCAATCTTGTTATTATCTTTGATCATCTCCTTAAATACAAAGTTAGACTTAATCCTTTAAAATGTGTTTTTGGAGTCACATCTAGAAATTTTTTAGGATTCTTAGTCTCTCTTTGTGGCATTGATGTTAACCCAACCAAAATTAGTATTATTATTAACATGCCCATTCCTCGATCTATTCCTGATATTCATATTTATTTAAATAAACTTGGGGTAATTAGATGATTTGTCCCTAAAATGGTTTATCACATTCACTCCATCAATTCCCTTCTCAAGAAATCTATAACTTTAGAATGGACCGATCCATGTGAAAAAGCCTTCGATAATATGAAAGAGTCATTAATCCATCCACCTATAGTTTTTTCACCTTCCAATGATAGACCATTAACTATCTATACTTATTCCACACATATTTTAATTAGGGCAATGCTTAACCAACAAGATGATACAAGAAGAGAGTATGTTATTTACTACATTAACTAAGGCCTCATTGATTATGAGACACATTATTCCAAAGTTGAGCATGATTACCTCACTATCTATTTTGTGGCTAAAAAGATTCATCATTATATGTTATACCAGACTACTTATGTCATCATTGATTCTAACCCTCTTCATTATTTCTTCTCCAAATACTTTCTTCCTAGAGATAGAATTATAAAATGGATGGTCTTACTTATGGAATTTGATCTCTGCATCAGCACACAAAAAGTTATTAAAGGGAAAGTCATAGCTGACCGACTTGCCACAACTCCCATTCTTACCACTTCTTCACTTTAAGATAATCTTCTTGATGACAATATCCTTTACATTGAAGGTTTTAATCAAGTTATCTCCCTTAAATACTATTTTCATATCTTTACTACTAATCTTGAAGCCAATAATCTTGAATAATCTTCCCCTCCCTATAGTACTACTAAACCAAAGGTAGTTATCAAGGATCTCCCTAAAATTAATGTTAACTTGCATGAGGATACCTGGAACCTCCAATTTGATGGTGTTAAATTCCTTTAAAGAGTTGGGGCAGATTGCATTCTCACTATTCCTCTTAGTAAGATCATTCCTTTCACTTTTTTCTTCACCTTTGATGTCACCAATAATATGGTTGAATATGAAGCTCTTATCTTAGGCATGAGAGCTGCTCTTGATCTAGACATCCAATATCTTCATGCTTTAGGAGGTTCTTCGCTCCTTTTTCATCACTTTAATGGTGATTATCAATTTAAAAGTGATAATATCATTACCTATCATCAAACTACAAATAATCTTGCTAAGGGATTTATCTCTTTCACTATCGAGCCTATTTTATGAGACCAAAATTCCATTGCTGATTCTCTTGCCTCTTTAGATTCTATCTTTCATCTTCATCAATTTTTCTCTAATCCTTCCTTTATTATACAAATGAAAAAATATCCATAATCTAGCCAACCACTTGATTCACTTATTTATCACATCAAGGCTATGACCATTCGACAAAGCCCATTGTACCAAGATATCATTCAATTCTTAGAACATAAAACTTATCCTCTTGATATATATTTTCATGAAAAGACACACATTCATAAGAAAGATTTCAAGTATGTATTTCAATATAACATTTATTACTATCACAACACCAAAGGTACCTTGCTCTTTTTTGTTATGTAAGATGAGGTTCCTCCTCTACTCGAGCAAGTAGATGGGGGAATTTGTGGTGTTCACTGTAATGGACATGATACAACATGAAAAGGCCTATGCATGAGTTATTTCTGATTTACTCTTGAAAAGGATATAATTTAATATGTTAAAAATCGTACTCCTTTTTAGATTCATAATGATCTTATCCATTCACCTCCTATCGATCTTCAAACTATTGAAACTCCTTAGCCATTTTCTACATGGGGATTTGATCTCATTAGTAAACTTCCTCACTCCCAAGATGGGCATGTCTTTATCATCACTTCTATCAAGTAATTTACCAAGTGGGTAGAAGCCATGCCCCTTGTTAACATCACTAGTCCCACCATTTCTAAGTTCATTCTTAACCAAATTATTTTCCACTTTGGCATTCTTGATACCATCATTTTAGATAATGGTGGTAATTTTAAAAATAAACATGTTAAACAACTTTATACCAAATTCAATATCAATCATAATTTTTCCATGCCTTATCATCCATAATGTAATGGTTAATTTGAGGCCACCAATAAAATTATTAACAAAATTATTCAAAAGATAATTCATAAAACCTACATGGATTGGCATATTTTACACTTTGGGCCTATCAGACTATCATACGTACTACCACTAGGGCAACTCCATTTTTACTAATCTATGGTTTTGAGTTAGTTCTTCCATTATAATTTGAGATTTATTCTCTTTGTATATCTCCTCATGGTATTATTCCCAATGAATAATTACATGAAGATCGCTTTCATGTCCTTGATCTTCTTGATGAACACCATATTTTTGCATTACAACATAACCATCAATAAAAGGCTTGCATCACCAGATAACATAAAAAATGTGTTAAATTCCACACATTTAATTTTGGTGATCTTGTCCTTAAACTAGAATACACCCATGATAAAGAAGGTAAATATGTATAAAAATGGTGGGGGCCATATTTAGTCCAAGCACTTATCACATTCAAACTAATGAAGGCCATGTTTTCAAAGAGCCCATAAATGCTCAATTCCTTAAAAACAATTACCTAAACATTTCCTTCTTATCATGTTTTATACCTATATATTTATAACATATATTTATAGGTAACTTAAGCATGGGTCTCTCCCCTTGCAACAGTGCCCTCTTTTCACAAACCTTTAGTCCTCCCTTTTGGTCTTTTGGTTTCTTGATGTACCATAGTCTTCCTTATCTTCTTGAATTTTATCTCATTTTTAACACCCCTTGGATTTTTATTTTGTGAGTTGCTTTGTAATACCATGAATAAGACCTGGTATTCCTCACAAAACCACCATCTTTTAATCATTTCTTTCTCTTGTTGCTGCTTGCCAATGTTGTTTTAGCATCCTTTGGGTTACTCTTTATCTTTCACTTGCTTATCAACACCCTCATGGGTCTCTCTTTCATGAGTTACTATGTAATACCATGGATATGATCCAATCATCCTCATAAAATTACCACCTTTTCATGTTATTGATACTTTTTCTCAAACCTTAGCTTTTTCTTTTTTTCTAGATGAAATCTACACAATAATCTATGTTAGCATGTTTTCCTCTATTTCCCTCATTTTTATGATAAGGAATCACACTTTGTTATCATTGTATCCCTTTTTTCCCTTTATCACATTTTTTATGATTTTAAGTAATTCACATTGTTCCATGTGTCATTCCTCTTTATTTCCCCTTCCTTTCATCTCTACATTAGATAAAACAAGGTTGAAGTCAAGATATCACTTTTATTTCACCTATATTTAAAATGCTCTTAGACCCCATGCTCTTTGAAGTTTCTCTCTCTTAACAACCTTGTCCCAAGTATTCAAATGAAATTAATATTTATCACCCATGATTGGTCTTCATATTTATGTTTTACATCTTACAAGAACCCATTGAGACTCAATTTCTTTGAGTGCATGCCCTAACGTGTGCATCAGGAAAGGGGTGGGCAAACCTTTGGTGCTTCACATGATTCTTGTCCATTTTTAACATATTATTACCAATCCAACTAGTTCTTAAAACCTTTCCCTAAGCTATTTCTCCTCCCTTGCATAATCTTCTAGTCATTTTCCACTTTCTATCCTTCATTTCCTTACTTGGCACCCTTTTGATCTATTCAATATACTAGGTCAAATTGGTTGACCTAGTATAGTTTAGGGACCCTTTTCTCTCTTTTGGTTTATTAGCCTACTATCTAACTTAGCTTATTCTTAGTGAGTTAGCTTGAAAATGTGATAGGTTGATCACGTCGACCTATCACAACTAACATATCTAAATGATTTTAACATAAGTTCCACCTATAAATACAAGGTCATTTTGATCATTATTCATATATGCAATCAAGAGTTATTATCCGCTAGTTCTTCTTCATAATCTACTCTTCCACCATTCTACTTGAGGAGACTTAGCTTATGTTTGTTATTTTGAAAAATCTAGTCTTTCAGATAGGTCTTGGATGATTTGGCCTAACAAATTGATCCTTACAAACCACAACAACCTCTTACAAATCCCCATTAGCCAAGGGAGAGATTGAGTCTCGATGGGTTCATATTCAGGTAAGTATATTCTAACTTTGTTCTTCTCTCTTTTATTAGATAAAAGTATCATAAGTGTTAGCTCAAATAATATTAATCTTCATATTCTATTTATTAGGGTGTTACTCATAATTTATTTGAGTTTCCCTATACATGTTTTTATTTCTTTACTTTACTAACCTCTCACTTTGTGTCACAATATTTGGTGTGCACTAAATTAGATTTACTTTTCTTGTTATTAGATTAGTGAAATATTAAATCATATGAATCTTTTAAGGTTGTTGTGTGAATATGTTATAATTTAGGCTTTGGAACCCTACCTCACATGGTGTGTTGTGACAAGTTATCCCCTAATTGGGTCTAGCAGATCCTCACATTGGTCATGCTCCTCCTTAACAACTATATTCCCTCAATCAGAAGTGAAGGTGTGTTATATACCTTCCAATCTAGGATTGATTTCTAGAAATGATGCATTTATGATTGCATAAAATTAGACTTTAAATTTATTTTTATAAATATAATTAATTAGAGTTACTCTACATCTCATAGAATTGGTGTCATATCTACACACCTTATAATGTGGAAAATTATTTTTCAAAATCCAATCTGGTCATTACTTAAGCATTTTTAGGGGGTAAGTATTGAACCTAGGGATTTTAAGACATAAATTTTATAATTTATGTCCATTTTTGGAAAACATTTCATTATTTTTTAGGTTTTTGTGTCTTCCAATTTAATTCTTAACATTTCTAGGAGTCTTAGGTTTATCAAAATTGAAGTTTTCAAACCACTTACTTTGAACTTGATCCAAAGTGGTGTGATTGGGGTAGCATAGGTCATATTGATGACCTAAAAACATCAAATGACCACTTTGTGTTTATTTCACTTATTCATAATCCCTTACTTATCCTTTACCACTTCTTTCTCATCCCTCATCCCCCCTAATCACTCTCTCCTCATTCCTCATTATCCCTAGTTGCTCCCTAATTGAACCTTACTATCCTTCATCATCTCTAATCACTCCCTCATCATCCTTGATTACTACCTCATTGAACCTCACTATCCCTCATCATCCCTAATCACTCCCTAATTGACTCTCACCATCCCTCATTGGATCTCACCATCCCTCATCATCCCTAATCACTCCATCATTTTCCTTAATCACCTCTTCATCATCCATAATAACTCCCAACTCATCCCTCATCATACCTAATCACTCAATTATTAACCATCACCATTTCTCATCATTTATTATCACTCCCTCATCATCCCTAATCACTCCCTCATTGACCCTCACCATACTTCATCATAACTCATCATCTATAATCACTCATTCCTCATCCCTTATCACCCCTAATCACTCCCTCATTAACCCTAACCATACCTCATCATATTTAATCACTCCATTATTCTCCATAATCACTTCACCATCCTCTGTAATCACTCCCTCATTGACCCTCACCATCCCTCATCATCCCTAATGACACCCTCATAATCTCTACTTAATTCCTCCTCATCCCTCATCAATCCATATAATACCTTAATGGTGGTATTATTTTTGGGTGTAACATTTATAGGAGCTATAATTAGATAGTTAAGTGCTAGCATAAAATATAAGATATAGTGATTAAAATGATGTGGAGGTAAATTTAAAAAATAAATATTTAGTACCTATGAAAAGTATAGGTTTATAATAAATGATGTAATTCACAATTGAATATCCAAAATAAAAAGAGAATCAAGTAAAACCACCATAGCACCAAAAATGGGTAGTAAATATGAGGATCACCAAGCTATGTGATTTATTGAACCAATTAGTCTCTTTCCATATGAGGACATTTTATGATTTATAAAAATTACATTGAAGGCCTTCTATTTTTATGTCTATTGATTGAGTCATCATACCATAGAGTGGAAAATAATTTTTAAATGATTAGAACAAGTAGTCAAATATTGGAAATTTATGCTTAAATTCATAACTTCAATATTCAATCCAATGAATATTGTCATATTATGAGATCTCTACTTGTACAGATCGAGAAGTGGGTGAAAGATATAAAAAAACTATAAAAATGTAAGTAGATAATAGATTATGAACCCAATAATATAGTCAGTACTAAAAATATCTCTACTTCCCCCAACAATAAAATGTATGAGTTAAAAATATTATTTCATTAATAAATATAAATCAATGGTGAATCAATACACTTCATCATTTCCAATGGAATTCAAAAGAAATTAATTTATCCTAAAACATATTTTAAAAAATTGAAATTAAAATTGATGCATCATCCATAACTATATACTAGTGTATGGTCTAGTGTAGGCCTTGAGAAATAGATATGTTGATTCCTCTATGTGTATCATGGGTGATCTTAGTGTTTAATAACACTTCTCATTTTAGAATTTAGAAAATTCATGGCATGAGTAACAACTTTTGGTAATCTAGTTACTTGTGATGAAATAGAGGCAAAGTATTCTAAATTGTTCCACAAATTTATATTACTTGGTGGTTGGGAGCCATCGTGGTCCTTGTGAATTTTGAAGTATCTTAGTGAATTATGACCAAAGTTGTATACTAAAGACTAATCTAAATGAATATTTATAGTGAGATCTATACTAAAGTGATTTGGTTAAAAAAAGAAGAAAAATAGAAGAGTAGGGTAGAAAGATAATATGTGATTGTTGATCCTTGAATTAAACATTGTGACAAAGTTTCAATTACAATTGAACATGAATTTAACTAGTATATAACGAAAAATAACTTAAGCTCAGATCTCACTATAAACCAAGAAAACTTATAAGGATAATATAAATGGATACAAGTAAGAACTAAAGTTAATTTAGAGATTTGTTACTACATTCAAATAACATTTTCACATCCTAATGCAGATCAAATCAACTAAATTAAATTCAAGATAATTCAACTAATCTAGTGTAAACACAAATTAACAACCCTGTATAAAAAGATGTAAATTCAAAGTTCATGAAACCATTTAGTTTTAAGACTTGGAACAAGCAATTGAGAGAAAAGTCATGAAATAATTGATACAAACAAACTTGAACAAAGTTTTTAGTATTTTTTATCTATATTAATTTCTCCAAATTATATAAGTTTTGCTCAAAACTCCCTCCCTTTACAAAATGGAAATACTACCTTTTATAAAAGGACAAGGTAGTACTACAGTATGTTACAAGATACAAATGTACAAATTTAAAGATAGTTATCCTTATTTACAATTTTGGAATACATTTAATTTTCCAAATGAACTGACCTAGAGGCAAATATGCTAACAAAATAGCATATGCCTTTAAAAAATAATATTCCTCTTTCAAAATGTTGCAAATATTTTATAAAATGGAACATTAATTAATTGGTGGGCCCTATGTCTGAGAAATCACTTGCTATTACTAGGGGATGTTTATAGCTTTTTGGTGTTTCTCATTGACTAGCTTCAAGTCCAAAGTTGGTTTTAGGAGACACTCTTCTTCTTTTTCAACTAATTCTTTCAATTCCCTATCATTTTTGGTCATGGATTCCTTGATGCTCTTGGCCTAATTTATCCTTTCTCTTATATTAAAAATCATGTCCAGCATCCTACTATTGTCTTCCCTATATTGGCCTTGACTTTTACTTCTTATTTCTTATGTCACCAAAGTAGCCCTATGCTTGAATTAATCATCCTTCATTATGCCTAGGATAGTGGGCTATGTAGGTTTAGTGAGCATAATCCCAAAGAGCTATTCAATCCTTCTATTAGCTCCTCATCATCTTTTAGGTGTCTCTCTATATTATTTGACCAAGCACACAAAATCTGGACTTTGTCAATAACAATTCCCATAATTACATTCAAATGTCCCAAACTAATTGTTTTGAACCCAAGAATCTATCTTCCAACTTCTACATTGATTAACCTTGTTATTTTATCCTCTAAATCTTTCTATTGGGATATTATACCCTTAATCACTATATTATATTGTGCCAATGCACTTTTCCTTAGCTTCATTAATTTTAAGGCATCAAACATGTCATAGAAGGATTCATCAAGCATTTTGACCATTGCCTCTGGGACTGTTAGCACTACTTGGGTATTTAGCCTTTTCTTTTCCTTCTCTAGGTTATATAATATTTTCTTCATACCATTGATGCGTACTCTAACCTAAGCTAAATGAGCCTTAACTAGGATTTCTACATCTTCCTCATAGAATGGGTGTTCACCAAGCTACTATCCCCCAACTGGAGTTAAGCCTATAAATGGCTCAACCTTTTGAAATGTTAACTCTGTAGTCCCCACTATGTCCTTTATAGTTTTCTCTCTTTCTAAGTTTGTTGTCTTAAGATTGAATTGTACAATGGTAGTTGGCTCTGTGTACTTTAGAGGTTTAGAAGCCTCTATTTGGGTACTTCTTGAGGCTCATGGAGTCTCTATCTACTTGATATATGACCCTAAAGTGTCCAATATTACTTTATCTTCTTATTCCTTCATCAAATCCCTTATCTATGGCTTGATATCATCATGTACATTAATATTGATAGTTTGGGTCAAGGCCCATGAGTGGTATAATGAGGGGATCATCTACATTTTTCCATAGATGAAATAATTAGGGATAATTGGTCCATGAATGGGGTACTAATCATTGAATAAGATTATTTCACTCATACGATGAGTGAAATTCAACTTGGGCTTATTTTGCCCAACTAGGACTATTACCAATTTTGCCTTTCTCTTCCTTAATGGTGTCACTAGGACTAGATCCAAGGTAAGCTCTTTCCTTTTTTCTTTCTCAACCTCTTATATTTGGGCTTGTACTTCTTCAACATGCTCCTCCTCTTCATCTGACCCATATACCTTAGTAATGACCTTGAGGGCATCTTTCACTATCTCATTAGGCTCTAGGGCAATCATGTCTAGGTATTCAATGGGGGATGCTAGTTTTTGAGGTAGGGTTGAGGATGAGGGTCAATCACCAGGCCTTTCTTATAGATTTTCCTTACCCAAACCTTGTGTAATATATGCTTGGGGTTGGTGCTCTTCCATTTATGGTTGATCTTGAGGGGGAATTGAAGGGCCATGTAGTAAATAGTACTATAGGGGCCCCATTTGCCATATATCTCTAGGGGGTTTCTAATCACTGGATAATCTATGCTCAAGTCTATGTTATGTAATTTAAGCCTAGCCAATATTTATTCAAAATTATTTTATTTTATGTATAAGGTGTCATAGATATCAATCTATTACTCATATATTATATTGGGTAATTGTTTATATTTTAAATGTTTGGAGACCATACCATTAGGGTCCCATTGCTTCAGCTCATCAAGCTACAAGTTGAAATATTCCATGTGCCTAGATACAACATTTACCTAATCCCAATTTTGTAGCATAGTTATACCAATGGTCATAGGAAAGGAATGGAGGAGGCCTTTCCTCTTATCCTTACACACTCTATCCACACCATGAAGCTGGTATGCAATTTATTGCTCTACTAGCTTGATGGGAACATAGACAAGAAACTTGTAATGTTAGTTTAGAATCCATTTAATCTAAGTCATTATATAGTTTGGATAAAACCAAATGTCTCCCATTAGCTCCACATATTTCTTGATTAGAGGGCTAACCCTGGGTATTGGGATCCCTATGATGGCTTCTACCAAAGTTGGATACACACAATCATAGATGAATTGGATGTTTTGCCTATACTTGAATATGTGTATTTTTTAATAGTGATGGCAAATTATGAATCTACCCTTAGGTGACCAATTTTTGATATAAAGGATCTTGGTGGAGGCTAGAAATGCATCCAATAGATAAAACACCATGAATAATTGTGTATTGGTCTTATTCTTGATGGCCATGAATTGTCATTCTAGATAGATGATGATCATCTCTCTAATTGGGAGAGTGAGCTATTTCACTACCATGAAGTATATATAGGAAACCCAATTATGAATAACATAAGTGGTTGAAGGAGCTTAAGATATTCTATTCAATAGATTCATAATTAACCTAACCCCTTATTTAAATTGGGAAAATGGGATATTTCCAATGGGGGTCTCAGATCACATGGTTCCCTTAGAGCAACCATAGGATGGTATAAGTCATTCTTGCCAGTCCATTCCTTGATGGTGGGCAAGACTACTTAGGGTTTTTTAAGTTTGTAGTAACTCTCAAAGGCTAATAGGGAAATTTATTCAATTATCCTAAAGGTCCTTTCATAAATAATCTAACATTATTCAATTCTATAGTCTTTAAAAATGGGAGAAAGGATGTCAATATAGTGGATTACCTCAGGTTTAGTGGCAACATGGTGGAGACTGGCCATTTGGGCTACAACCAAGTCATAGTATCTTTTGTTTATGATGGTAATATTTTTTTCCTCCTTCATAATGGGATATATCTCTTCAATGGTCCAAAAGAGTTTAGACTAGTTCTTATTACTCATGTTCAATGCTACAATGTCCAAGTCTTTGTCCTTGAAGACCCTCCCTTCATTATCTATAGATAGATACAGCTCTATCTCATTCGTGTGTTATTGCCTCCAAGATTTCATGGCTTCCAAAATTTCAAGTTGCTCATTAATATGTTGTAAATGGCCATTGGGTTAATTTTTTCATGCTCATATTGTAATTGGACTCTTTTTAGCTTGACTGTAATCAATCTGAGTTCAAATTAGGGTATTTTATGTAAGTTTGGGGCTCTCATAAATCTTTAATGGTAATGGCTTATTTGGACTTAGGCTCATTCATGCCCCATATTTGATTTTTATCTTTGCCTTTATATGTTTGAATTTTTTAACACACACGATCTTCATCTTTGTCATTTTGTGCTTACATGGTGATTATTTGGCATCTATCTATCAACTTTCATGGAATTTTTCATAAATGCCTTAAAATCATTAGCCATTATTATTTAAATTTTTCATTTTGCTTCAAACCATCGGATCATTGCCCATGGATTAATGTGGGTTATTAATCATGATTCAAGATTTTGCATGTCATTGGCTATCTATGCATCGAGCATCATGGTTGTGCCACTTGGCATTTCCATTAGTTTTTTGTGATCTATATCCTACACTAATCATATATTGAAATTCACATCCACTAAATTTTGAGCTTGTGAGCTATCGAAGCTCTATTGAATAGTCTTTGATGATTTTACATAATTGGATCATCCAAGTATGATGAAGCAAAATCTATTGATCCTATGAGGTACATAAACTTTAATTAGTGCATGGTCATAGAAAGGATCTTAGGCTAAAACATTTTAAGCTAAGTTTATTTCATGTTAATAAACACACCATAAACTTAGGCTAAAATATTTTATGCTAAGTTTTAAAGCATGTATTAAATGACCCCTTGAATGATATAAAAGATGCCCCTTTATCTGAGTAAAATATTTGAAGATCTTAAATTTAGCAGCCTCATGGATGTCAAATGACATTTATGATAATGTCAAATTTAAGATCTTGAATTTCCTTAGTTTTGGTGGGTTTAAATTTAACGGTCTCATGGACGTTAATGACAACCTATTGGGCGTCATATGATGGTCATGAAAATGTCAATTTTAAGCTCATCAAGTTCTTATTTTCCATAGATATTGAATTCAATTAATTTTATCTAATTAAGATCCATGATGAAGCAAGAACCATTGATTACTATCTAATTGAATGTACTCCATTGGTTCATTAAGTCTCGAATGTGGGAACACCACGTGGTGGCATTGTGAGGCTCATGGGTTTTGACCCTATTGACCCTGGGGAGGACTTGTGGGTCATTGATCTCTATCTAAGTCCTTGAGATGATGACACTTGTCATCCTCATGGGACTCCTTTGGACTTTGAAATTTTAACATTTTCTTTGCTCTATTGGATCCATTTTGGGTGAGTGGCCATGAATCATTTATTTTAATCTAGACACTTGTATATGAAGGGCTCCTTCAAATAATTAAAGTCAAAAACCTAAGTTTTAACCTAAGGTCTTATTGTATTAAAAAATATGATGAATCCTTACATAAAAACTTAGGATTAAGCTTATGTTTAATAATGGGGTCCATTTAACCTTGGGTGATCTCACACCATCTGATTTTTGGTTTTGCTTAAGCATGGGTTGTTGATCATGATATTTATGATGATAAAAGAGTGGTCTGAAGGGTGAAGGAGTTTTATCATGATCTTTAGTAGGAGTTTTATCAGTTAAAGAAGATGGGTAGTGGAAAATGAAAAATATTTTAAGATCTTTAATTTTATGGCCTCACAAATGTCAAATGACATTCATGAGAATGTCAAATATAAGCTCTTGAAGTTCCTTATGTTTGGTGGGTTTAAAATTGATAGTCTCATCGATGTAAATGATGGCCTCATGAGCATTAACTGATGGTCATGAGAACATCAATTTTAAGCTCACCAAGTTCTTATAATCAATAGATCTTAGATTCAATTCATTTTTTTTGATCAAGATCCATGATGAAGTAAGAACCATTGATTATGATCTAAGTGAATACACACGATTAGTTCATTAAGTCTCAAATGTGGGAGAACCATGTGGTGGCTTGCAAAGCTTTTGAGCTTTGACCCTATTGACCCTAGGAAGGACTTGTGGGTCATTGATCTCAATCCAAGTCTTGGAGATAATGAAACTTGTCATCCTCATGGGACTCCTTTGGCCTTTGACATTTGAATGTTGTCTTTGCTCTGTTGGATCCATTTTAGATGAGTAGCCACAAACTATTGATTTTAATCTATAGACTTGTACATTATTGGCTCCTTTTAACAATTAAAGTTGAAAACCCAAGTTTTAACCTAAGGTCTTGTTGTATTAAAAAATACAATGAGGCCTTACGTAAAAACTTAGGCTTAAGCTTATATTTAATAACAAGGCCCATTTAACCTTGGGTGATCTCGCACTATCTGATCTTTGGCTCCACTTAAGCATAAGCTATTGATCATGATATTTATGATGATGTGGGATTGGTCTGAAGGGTGAAGGCTTTAAGATCTTCAGGCTTCCTTTGCTCTATCTAATTAAGGGGGAGATGAAGTGAGAGCTATTAGATCTGTAAAAGGTAAAAGTGTAGAAGTTAGGACTTGAGATGAAATAAGAACTTAGGCTAAAGTGTTAAGAATAAGGTCTCATTCATGTTGATATATATGAATGGGGCCTTAGAATTAAGGATTTAGGCTAAATAGGTAACAAAGGGGACCATACTAGAAAAAATAAAAGACCCTACCAATATGAAAGTTAGAATTGGTGAGAAATAAAGGAAACAAAAAAGGGGGAAAAATAATGAAAAGGGACCAAGCATGATTTTAGGCTAGGGTTTAGTCATGCTAAAAAGCATGACTAAGCCTTAGTATAAAATCAGGCTTAAGCCAAAATTCAAATTATTCCTACCAAATGTAAATTTGAACCAAGGGTTTATTCTAGGATTTTTTAAAGGAGGGCTCTCAGAATATTAATCTAGGTTTTAGTTTTCACAAACCAAAGGCTAGTGAAAGCCTAAATAGAGGAAATATTTAAAATCTAAGTATGATCCATTAGCAAGATCTCCATGAAACTTGTAACTTTAAGACATGAGGATCAATTATTAATAACATTAGGCAAGCTCAAGGAATAATTACAAGTAAATAGGCCATTCTTGTCAAAGTGGATGATCTTCAAATTTTGATAATGATCTAATCATATGGAGTTTTTAATGTTAAGGTTCAAAGTATCTCAAGGGTCCCCATTTTCAAATAAAATAGGGTATGTTGACCTCAATAAATGGTGACTTTTGGGGCAACATATCAATATGTTAGAACCTATAGACTCTAGTTTATAAAAATAACTAGGTCACTTATCCTACTTGATCAATGTCATTATCAAGATATGTTCATGATTGAAATAAGCCTTACACATGTAAGATTGGGATCAATTATAAAAACATAGACATGTTGTGTGTGTGATTTAATTCCACTTACTATTTTTTATCGGATTCAGGGGAAAACTTCCAGGTTTCATATCTTTAATCACTAACACTAACTTGGAGCATGTTTAGATATTCATGAAAAACCATGCTTTCAGATTAGGAAAGGCTTGGGAATTGGTCTACTACCAGCTAGACATCTATAGCCCCAATAGAGATGCCTTTGGATCCTCTCAAGGCCTTGATCCACTACCAACTAGGCATTCATAGCCTTAGTGGAGATTAGCATAATCACCTATACTTGAAAATATTTTGATTTTGCATTGAATTTATATTTTTGTATTTTTAGATATTTTATGCTTTCAACAAGGTTGAGAACTAGGGTAGTAAGGTTTAAGGACTTTATCAAGTGTTTTATCCTTAGAAAATCACCTATGGTTGTAACCATTATCCCATACAAGGATGTTTGTTAAGTGAAATCATGATTATGTCTCAACAGATTAAGCTTTCATCCTTCAAGTATAAATCTTCTTAAAACCAAACTTAGGTCAATACAATGTTTAAGCTCTCATGGAATAGTTGGCCTCTTCCATTAGTATTTACTAGTTTATTCAAATCACAACATTAGGCTCACATTTCAAACCCATGATCAACATATATATTAGGTTCATACCCACATTATTGAACTTTGGAGTTTCAAGCAAACTAAACAAACTTTGAGCTAAGGGTTGTCTAAAAATACTTATTAGAATCAATAAACAAGGAAATAAAAGCAAACACACAAGAAAATTAGTAAATTAGAAGGTAGAAGAGAAGCAAACATATATGTAAAAATAAGGGATAAAAAAGAAAGAATTGAAAGAAACCAACTAGACTGTCTACACTAAGTCTATCTTACTAATTTATTCCATGAAGACCTTAGGGGGAGCAGAAAAGAAGTAATGCTTAAGGTACTAATCATTGGTGGGAAGTTTGAAATCTATTCCTTATAGATCTTTGAGTTTTAAGGTGTTGTCTCCAAGCATGTTTATAATTTGATAGGGGCTAATCCATAGAGGTATAAACTTTCCATTCTTGCCCTTAGGATTAGATGCTTTGTACCAAAGGAGAACTAAATCCCCTTGTCTAAACACCTTGATCTTTGATCTCTTGTAAAACCACCTCTTTATAGTGGTTTGATGTCTGCTAAAATTATAAAAATACTTTTCTCATGCATCTTTTATTTGAACAATGTCTAATAGCCTTGAGTTTGAAATTTTTTGGTCTTCCTTTATGTACTCCAACATAAAATTGTAAGTTAGTAGCTTGAGTGTAATGGGGAATATATGTTCCTATACATATACCATCAAGAAGGGAGATGATTTAAGAGCCTACTTGACTCTTATTCTATCAACCCAAAGGGCATACTTGAGAATCTTATGCCATGTTATAGGTTTGTCTGCAATAGACTTCTTAATGGATTTCGCCAAGTTCTTGTTTGTTGATTTAGACGCTCCATTACCTTGAGGGTAATGGTTGGATGATAACTTGAGGATTATGTTATTATCATATTCCCATTATGTCATTTTTATGGATATGAATTTTGACCCATTATCACATATTAAAGAGATTGGAGTCCCAAATTTGGTACATATGTTTTATTCTAAGAACTTGATCACTTCTTTTGTTCTACATTATTTCATGGTTACTACCTTAGTACAGCTTGTGCAATAGTTAGTAACTATTAGAATATACTTGTGACATTTTTATGAGTTATGGTTTATTACCCCTAAAGAGTCTAGCCCCCATAAAGCAAAGGGTTTATCAATCATAACTAGTTGTAAAGGCATTGCTACCTTTGGTGCCTTTGTGTTGAAGATATGGCATGAATGACACTCCCTTACATGCTTATGATCATCCTTGAAGATGTTAGACCAATAGTAGCCAAATTTGAGGATTATGTGAGTTGTGGTTCTTCTTGATGGATGTCTACTTCCCAACTTTTCATGGAAAGTGATCATTATTTTAGTGGCTTCTTCCTTGGAGAAACATCTCAAGTACACACCTTCAAAGTTTTTTTGGTATAAGATCCTATTATTAATGAGGTATTGCGATGATTTGAGCCTTAATTCTCTTCTCTACTCCCTAGTCAACCCTACAGGACAAGTGCCATTGATTATTAAATGAATGATGTAATCATACCACTCACTAGCTTTGAAGCTTTACTGATCAACTTGAATAATACTTAGCTTAGGGCTGGTATTAGCAATCATTTGGATCAGACCTTGACACCTTACCATTTTTGTAGTCTTTATTTCTATGTCATATTCTTGGAGAATAGACATCCATTTACCTCTTCATTCTCTAAGTTCACATTGGCTTAGCATTAGCTTAATATCTAGTAGAATAACATGTACCTTATTCTTAAGAATGTAGTGCATAAATTAATTGATAGATTTAACTAATTAAAAGTCTTGCTTATTAATCAAGGGATAGTTTAACTCAATATTTTTTAGATTAGTACTCATAAAATTAATTAGATGGTCATATCCTTCTATTTTTTGAGTCAAAACAACAACAATAGTATGATAAGAGGCGAAAGAGTAGAGATAAAAGTCCTTTGAAAAGTTAGGACTTATGAAGACTAGAGCTTGATTAATTATACTTTTGATGTCTTCAAAGGCTTTCTTGGATTCCTCATTCCATGAGGCTTCGACATCCTTCTTTAGTATGTCATTCAATGGTTTGACAATCTCTGCAAAGCTAGAAATGAACTTTTTTACAAAGTTTATCTTGCCAAAAAATGGTTTTAATTATTTTTTCCTTTTGGGAGGCTCTATCTTGAATATAACTTCAAATATTTTAGGGTCTATGGAAATTCCATCCTTAGTGATGATATGGCCCAATAGTTTACCTTTAGTAACACAAAAATGCCTCTTATTAGGCTTAAGGGAAATTCCATACCTTTTGCACCTTTCGAACACCTATTGTAAATAAATGAAATGGTCTTCATTATTTTTATAAAAAATAGTTATATCATACATTTAAATTATGATACACTTACCAATTAGGCCTTGGAAGGCATGGTCCATGGCCCTTTGAAAGGTGGCTCCTACATTTATCAATCTAAAAGGCATCCTCTTATATACAAAGTTTCCCCACTTAGTGGTGAAAGTTATCTTCATTATATCTTCCTTATCAACCAACACTTAGTTGTGTCCTAAAAAACCATCAAGGAAAGACATCATGGCTGAACATAAAAAAATTGTATTACTTGGTCAAGAGAGCGTAGAGGATAATTATCTTTTTCAAATTATTTATTTAAATTTTTAAAGTCAATACACAGTTTAATTTCACCATTCTTCTTCCTGACTGGCACCAAATTGGCCACCTAGATAGAGTGCTTAATGGGAAACAAATTCTAACATCTAGTAATCTCTTAACTTCCTTAAAGATCATAGGTTCTAAAACTAGGTTCACAGGCCTTTATTTTTGCCTGAAGGGTTTACAAATTTATTTAAAAGGTATAGTGTGGGTGATGACTCTTGGATCAAAGATATCCAAGCTATCATAAGACTAAGCTATGACAACTTTGTATTTTATGAACAACTCTTTGGCTCACTTATTTTTAGCACTAGTGCAAGCTTTTCCAATGTTAACCAGTTGAGGTTGATCTTGAGGCCTAAGATTAGTAGCATTGTAGTCTTTCCCACTTAATTTGGGAACCTTCAAAGATTCATCTAACTTGTCTTGATTAAATAGCCTCTCCAAACCAATCATCCCCTTAGGGATCTTATTTTCATTCAACTGAATGAGTTTACCATTAAATTTTCCTTATCTAAATACATTCTCATTAGCTTTATCAATGATCTAAGCTTTGAATGATCCTGAATTAGTTCTAAAGTTCAAGATGTTTTGGTCATCACTAAAGACCTATAAATGGTTCACATTGTCTAGGATAGAAGGGCAAGGTACACGTTCAATACTAAAGTTGGGTGAATCTTGGTCAGGGATTAGATTAGTTATAGTAGATTAAATCTCATAAATAGCCTTATTTTCTTCTCTAGGGATAGAAACAATGTTTAAGGCATCAAAATATTCCACTAGATCCCACACTCTAAATTTATACCTCTTCAAGTATGATAGCTTGCATTGATACTTGCTTCTTACTTGGTTCTCTACTAGTTCTAAGTCACCATAAACTAATAGTTCATTGACCTTATTTTTGATGGAAAATTATAGACCTAAGATGAGGGCTTCATATTATATAAGGTTGTTGGTGTAAGGGAATTCGAGTCTATAAGATGTTTGCTACTTCTTACCAATAGGGCCAATTAGAACAATGCCTACTCTAGATCTAGATTTACAACTAGACCCATCAAATTTTAACTTCCATAGCCCAAGCACAACATTAGAAGGTTTAGGATCACATATTTTGGTAATTTCTAGGGTAAGACACCTAAATCTAAATCAATTATGTAGACCCTTTCATTGACAACATTATATTCAGTGATCATGTGTTTTATTCTTGGATCCCTTTCCACTTTGATTTGGTTGGGAACTCCCTTAAAAGGTAGCCATAGGTGTGAAAAATTAGTGGACATATATCCATTAAAAGCCTTTTTCCATTCTCAACATAATAATAGTCTATATGAATTAGGGATATCTACCACTTGGATATCAATAAATTTTTGGCCCTTGTCTAAGTAGCCAATTACATGTAGACATTTAACAATTATCCAACCACCTTGACCCTAGATTTATCTAATGGGGTGACAACCCTATCAGAATTAATGGGGGTCATGCTAAGTTGCTTACAAAAACCTAAAGGAATGATATTTATAGAATCACTAGAATATAACAAATAGTTATGCAAGTTCTTGCCAAACATTTTGACTATAAGTGAGAATGGTGGAGACTCTATTTTATCTTTATACATGGCCACGTTATAATTATCATTCTTGGACATTTTTATAGACTTATTGGACAAAGATTCCAATAATAGATCCCTTTGTTCCATGATTTGGGTCAATTAATGCAAGGTAATATTAGCTTTGATTTTCTTCATTTCTTCTACAATGTTATAACCAATCTTATTAGAAGAATTGGAAGCATCAATAATAGGTTTAGAAGTAATTCCCTTTAGGGGCTCTAGGTTATTATCTGAAGAGGTATCTGGAGGAGTACTAAAGTTATTTGGAGGAGTAGAAGTAGTCAAAGGTTACCTTTGTTCTCTATTTCTTAAAGGATATGTATTCTTCAATAACTATTGGAAGGCATGAACCTCTTCAATAATATCATCTAACTCATTATCTTCTTGGAAGGAGAAATCAAACATTTCCACCATGAAGGTCTAGTCAACAGGCTTGGATCCTATGATACCTACACCATTAGCTTTATTAGGCACTAATTTAAAAGTGTCTAACTCTTCTTAAAATGCCTCAAAAGATTTATAAGATTCAATGCAATCGATCTCACCGTGCTTAGTAATACAATATAATCTACAATAATCAAGCAAAGTAATGCCAATAAGATTAATATCCATATTCCTCTTTTCAAAAGATGGTTCATTATTATTTTTGTTATGGAGACTATCATTATTAAACCTATTGTTTGGTCTATTGAATCTTTGAAAAGAGAAGTTCCTATTAGAAGTTTCCCTAGTATTACCAACTTGTTTTTTTAGTTGAAGTAAGTTAGTGCTCAATTTTTGGACCATTTTTAGAATAGACTCATTCTCATTCTTTGGAGTTTTGAAATTATGAACCTAGTTGTTATTGGTACCAGTGGTTGGTACCAAGGTCCTTTGATCATATGCATTAAATCCATTATTAATATGGTGGTTTAGGAACCCCAAATTTTAGTTAGGTGCAACATGTCTTAGAGGCAATTGATTCAGGTTTGGGAGCTATTTGAGAGCAGACACATTTTGGTTATTATTGGGAAAGACAATCAAAGTAGGCATATGTGGATCAACATTGGGAATAAAATAGGCCATCTAACCTTAAGGTTACATCTAATCATTAATGATCACAACCTTAGTATAAGCTAAAGCTAAGGTGTTCATTGGACCTATAGCTCTCTTGATGAACACAAAGGTCATGGGATCAAGATCATATTTATAAATATCCAAGGCCAATGCTTGATTAGGATTATAAGGGTCAATGGTTATACTATACATCTTCTATAATATTTCATTGAAATATCTTATGGGTTCATTTACATCCTTTTTTAGGGTGGTAAATTGTTAGTACAAGATATAGGGGTTGATTATCTTACCAAATTGGTCAATGAAGATGCTATTAAACTCATCC
This sequence comes from Torreya grandis, assembly GCA_037957365.1. Classification (NCBI taxonomy): domain Eukaryota; kingdom Viridiplantae; phylum Streptophyta; class Pinopsida; order Cupressales; family Taxaceae; genus Torreya; species Torreya grandis. Next base: position 135,925 of record JARHVA010003123.1, read on the forward strand.
CAGGTGGTGGTGAAATCATTAGGTAGGTTTAAGAACCATTCATATGCAGCATATTTAAATGTAAAATGGAATAAACTATAAGCTACATCCTCATGGGTTACATTCAGTAATCTTAATGCAGCCTTAAATGATTTAACATGTTCTTTCGCTATCACAATACCACTAGGACTAAAAGTTGGCAAATGATTTTTAAGATTGTGAGGGAGATCATGAATTTCACCTTGTATGTTGATAAGATAAATCTGCAACCAAGCCATACTTGGATGAAGGTTGAATGTAGGAGTACCTTAGAGTGGTAAACATGGCAAAGACTTTGAATGCATACATCTACCTTTATCCTTTCTAGCTTTCCTATGGACTTCCCACTCAAGTAGAGGCTCTCTTATTTCTAAGTGTGATCTTGTTTGAATTCTTGGTAGTTTCATATTGAGAGCTTTTGATCCTATTTGAGATATAATGTGTCAAACCAACCTTTATAAATAACAAGACTCAGATTTGCACATTAAGTTAATTTTACAAAGATATGTGTAAAGAACAACAAAGGGCATCAAATTTTAATTAATATAGATAAAATATGTGTCCTATTATGTAAATATTGTTAAATTTTACCATTATAATCTCAAATTAACCTCGATCTATGAAATATATACCAATCTTTGATCAAAATAAGCTATTCTAACCATAAATACTATGGATCCTCAGATCTTAAGCTATCTTTACCAGAATTAAGCATCCACCCTCAAAGATATTTGATCATTGTCTAATGAAAGCAAAAAGATGGGTCAAAGACTACAAATATTAGTGATATTTATTCTTATAAGAAAAGAATTATGCAAAATTACAAAGATGACACCAAGCTTAGATTAAAAAAACTAAGACTATCAAAGATTCAACAAATAGCCCTCCTTCTATCACCAACAAAAGTTGTTCCTATTTATGCCTCTATGTGTATCAAAGGTGATCTTAGTGTTTAAGAACACTTCTCATTTTATAATTTAGAGAATTCATGGCATGAGTAGCAGGTTTTGGTAATCTAGTTACCTATGGTGAAATAGAGGTAGAGAAATTTAAATTGTTCCACAAATTTATATTACTTGGTGGTTGGGAGCCACCATGGTCCTTATGAATTTTGAAGTAACTTATTGAGTTATGACCAAATTTATATACTAAAGACTAATATAAATGAATATTTATAGTGAGATCTATACTAAAGTGATTTGGTTAAAAAATAAGTAAAAGAGAAGGGTAGGGTAGAAATAGACTATGTGATTGTTGATCCTTGAATTAAAAATTATGACAAAGTTTCAAATACAACTAAACATTCATTTTACCAATATATAATGCAAAATAACATTAGATCAAATCTCACTATACACTAGGAAAACTTCAAAGAATAATATAAAGGGATACAAGTAAGAACTAAATTTACTTTAAATATTTGTTACTACATTCAAATAGCATTTGCACATCCTAATGTAGAACAAATGAAATGAAGAAAATTCAATGTCATTCAACTTATCTAGTGTAAGCAAAAATTAGAAACCCTATATCAAAAGATGCAAATTTAGAGTTCATGAAACCATTTAGATTTAAGACTTAGAACAAGAATTTGAGAGATAAGTCATGAAACAATTGACATAAACAAACTACTTAGTATTTCTTATCTATATTAATTGCTCCAAAGTATACAAGTTTTACTCAAAAACAAAATGAAAATACTACCTTTTATAGAAGGACAAGGCAATACTCTGGTCAGTTACAAGATACAAATGTATAAAATAAGAACAATTGTCCTTATTTACAATTTTAGAATACATTTAATTTTCCAAATGGACTGACCTAAATGTAAATAAGCTAAAAAACTCGCATATGCCTTTATAAAAGAATATTCCTCTTTCAAAATGTTACAAAGTTTTTATGAAATGAAACATTAATTAATTGGTGGGCCCTATGTTTGAGAACTCACTTGCTGCTACTGGAGGATCTTCATAGCCTTTTGGTGCTACTCATTGACTATCTCCAAGTCCATAGCTAGTTTTAGGAGACATTCTTCCTCTTTGTCAGCTAGCTCATTTAGTTCCCTATCATTTTTTTCCATGGCTTCCTTGGTGCTCTTGGCCTAAGTTATCCTTTATCTTATAATAAAAATCATGTCCATAATCCTACTATTATCTACCCTAGATTGGCCTTAGATTTTACTTCTTATTTCTTATGTCACCAAAGTAGCCTTGTGCTGAAATTCACCATCCTTCATGATGCCTAGGATAGAGGGTTGTGCAGGTTTAATGAGCATAGTCCCAAGGAGCTATTCAATCCTTTCTATTACTCCTCATCATTCTTCAGGAGTCTCTCTAGATCCTTTGACCAAGCACACAAATTTTAGACTTTGTCAATAATAATTCCCAAAATTGCATTCAAATGTCCCAAACTAATTTTTTTGAACCCAAAAATATATCTTTCAACTTGTATGTTGATCAAACCTATTATTTTATCCTCTAAAGTTTGTCATTGGGATATTAGACCCTTAACCACTGTATTATGTTGTGCCGATACACTTTGCCTTAGCTTCATTGATTTCAAGGCATCAAACATGTAATAGAAGGATTCATCAAGAATTTTGACCATTACCTCTAGGATTGATAATACTTCTTGGGTATCTATATTTTTATTTTCCTTCTCCAGGTTATATATTATTTGTTTCATACCCCTAATGTTTTCTCTAACCTAAGAGTTGAATGAGCCTCAACTAGGCTTTCTACATCTTCCTCATGGATGGGGTGTTCACCAAAATGTTGTCCCCCAATTGGATTTAAGCTTGTAAATGGCTCAAATTTTTTAAATGTGAACTCTTTAGTCCCCACCATGGCCTTTCTAGTTGTCACTATTTATAATCTTGTTGTCTTAGGATTGAATTATAGAGTGGTAGTTGGTTCTGTGTATTTGAAGGTTTAGGAGCCTCCATATAAGTGTTGTTTGAGGCTCTTAGAGTATTTATCTAATTGATATCAAACCTTGTAGTGGCCACTATTCTTCACTCTTATTACTACTTCATAAAATACCTTATCCATGGCTTGATATCATCATGTGCATCAATATTGATAGTTTGGGTTAAGGCCCATGAGTGGGATAAGGAGTGTATCTTATGCATGTTTCCATAGATAAACAAATTAGGGAGGATTGGTACATGAATAAGGTATTCATTAGTGAATTAGTTGATTTCACTCATAGGGTGAGTGAAATTTAGCTTGGGATTCTTTTGCCCAACTAGGACTATGGCCAATTTTGCCTTTCTCTTCCTTAATGGTGTTATTGGGACTAGATCCAAGGAAGGATCTTTCCATTTTTATTTCTTAGGATCCTATATTTGGGCTTATGCTTCTTAAAATGATCCTCTTCTTTATTAGACCCATATGCCTCAATAATGACCTTGAGGGAATCTTCCACTATCTCATCAGGCTCTAGGGAAATCATGTCTAGGTATTCAATGGGGGATACTACTCTTTGAGGTAGGGTTGAGGATGAGGGTCCCTCACTAGGACTTTCTTCTAGATTTTCCTTACCAAGATCTTGTGTAATCTATGCCTAGGGATGGTACCATTCCATTTGTGGTTTCTCTCGAGTGGACCTTGAAGGGACAGGTAGTAAATGGTACTACAAGTTCCCATTTTCCATAAATCTCTAGGGTTTTTTTTTTATCACTGGCCAATTTATTCTCAAGTATAATGCTATGTCCTTTAAGTGTAGACAATATTTATTCAAAATTATTTGATTTTATGTATAAGGTGTCATGAACACTGAGCTATTTCTCATATATTATCTTGGGAAATTACTTATAATTTAAATGTTTAGAGACCATGCCATTAGGGTCCCACTGCTTCAACTCATCAAGCTACAAGTTGAAAGATTTCATATGCTTGGATAAAATATTTACCTAGTCCTAATTTTTAGCATAATTATACCATTGGTCATAGGAAAGGGATGGAGGAGGCCTTTCCTCTTCTCCTTGTACACTCTATCCACACCATGATAAAACTATTATGCAATTTATTGCTTTGCCAACTTGATGGGAACATAGATGGGCAAATTGTAAGGTTGGTTTAGAATACCTTCAATTTAGATCACTATATATTTTGGGTAAAACCAAATTTTTCCCATTAGCTTCACATATTTATTAACTAGAGGGCTAACCCTGGGTATGGGGATCTCTGTGATGGCTTCTACAAAAGCTTGATACACATAATCATAGATGAATTGGATGGTTTGCCTATACTTGAATATGTGTAGTTTTGAATAGTAATGGGAAACTATGAATCTACCCTCAGGTGACCAATTTTTAAGATAAGCAATCTTGGTAGAGGTTAGAAAGGCATCCAATAGATAGGACATCATGAATAATTATGTACTAGTCTTCTTCTTAATAGCCATGAATTATCATTCTAGATAGATGTTGATCATGTCTCTAATTGGGGGAGTGAGCTCTTTCTCTACCATGAAGTAGATGTAAGATACCCAATTATTATTGACATAAGTGGTTTAAGGGATTCCAAATATTTTATTTAGTAAAGTCATAATTACCCTAATCCCCTCTCAAAATTAGGCAACTAGGATATTGCCAGCAGGGTCTTAGATCACATGGTTCCCTTAGAGAAACCATGGCTAAAGGATGGTGTCTAAGTCATTCCTACTAGTCCATTCCTTGATGGTAAGCAAGTCTACTTGGGGTTTTTGAATTTTTTACTAACTCTGAAAGGCTAATGGGGAAATGTATGCAATTCTCCTAAAGGTCCTTTCATGAATAATCCAACCTTGTTCAATTCTATAATCTTTAAAAATGGGAAAAAGGATGTTAATACAATGGATTACCTTAGGTTTGGTGGTAGCATGGTGGATATTGGCCATTTTTACTACAACCAAGTCACATTATCTTATGTTTATGGTGGAAATATTTTGTTCCTCCTTTATGATGGGTTGCATCTCTTCAATGGTCTAAAAGATTTTGGACTAGTTCCTATTATCCATGTTGAATGTCATAGTGTCCAGGTCTATGTCCTTAAAGACACTATCTTCATTATCTATAAATATATACAAATCTATCTCATCCCTATGTTATTGCCTCTGAGCTGCCATGGCTTCCAAACATGCAAATTACTTGCTGCTATGTTGTAAATGGCCTCTAGGTTAATTCTTCCATGCTCAGATTGTAATTGGACTCTTTTCATCTTCATTGTGATCAATCCAAGTTCAAATTAGGGTATTTTATGTAATTTTTGGGCTCTCTTAAGGCTTTAATGGTGATGGCTTATTTGGACTTAGGCTCATTTATGCTCTAGATTTGATTTTGACCTTTGCCTTTATAAGTTTTATTTTTCAAGTACATAAGATCTTCATCTTTATCATTTTGTGCTTATATGGTGATTATTTAGGGTCTAAATATCAACTTTCATGACATTTTTCATAAATGCCTTTAAATCACTAGCCATTGTTATTTAAAATTTTCCCTTTACTTCATGTCATCAGATCATCACCCATGGATCAATGCAGGCATTCATTGTGATCTAAGATTTTATATGTCATTGGCCATATTTACATCGAGCATCATGTTTGTGTGACTTGGCATATCCATGGGTTTTTTGAGCTCTATATTCTTCACCAGTCATATATTGAAAATGCATCTAACATGTATCAAGCCTATGGGCTCTCAGAGCTTTGTTGAATAGTCTTTGGTTATTTTATGCCAATGGATCATTGGGGCCCAATAAAACATGATCTATTGATCCTATGAGATGCATGAACTCTAATTAGTGAATGGTCATATAAAGGAACTTATGCTAAAGTATTTTAAGTGAAGTTTATTTCATGTCAATAAACATGCCATAGAATTAGGCTAAAATATTTTATGTTAAGTATTAAAGCATGATATTAAATGACCCCTTAAATGATATAAAACATGCCCCTTTGTCTAAGTAAAATATTTGAAGAGCTTGAATTTGATGACCTAATAGATGTCAATGATGACCTCACGTATGTCAAATGACATTTGAAAGAATTTCAAATTTAAGAGTGTGAAGTTCTTTAGGTTTTTTGGGTTTAAAGTTGATGATCTCATAGACATTAATGATGACCTCATGGGCATCAAATGATGGTTATGAGATCATAAATTTTAAGATCATCAAGTTCTTGTATTACATATATCTTAGATTTAATTCACTCCATCTAATCAAGATCTATGATGAAGTGAACAGGTTGATTATGATCCAAGTGAACACACACCATTAGTTCATTAAGTCTCAAATGTGGGAGCACCATGTGGAAGATTTTTAGGGATCCTAAGCTTGACCCTATTGACCCTAAGGAGGACCCATGAATCATTGATTTCTATCTAAGTCCCTGAGATGATGACACTTATCATCCTTATGAGACTCCTTTGGCCTTTGACATTTAAACATTGTATTCACTCTATTGGATCTATTTTGGGTGAGTGGCCATGAATCATTGATTTTAATTTAGACACTTGGTTGAAAACCTAAGTTTTAATGTAAGGTCTTGTTGTATTAAAAAATAAAATGAGGCCTTATGTAGAAACTTAGGCTTAATATTGTGTTTAATAATGGGGCCTATTTAACCTTGGGCAATCTCACGCTATCCAGTCTTCAATTATACCTAAGCATGGGATGTTGATCATGATCTTTGTGATGAAATGGGATTGGTCTGAAGGGTGAAGGCTTTACAATGTTTGGATTTCCTTCACTTTATTTGATCAAGGGGTTGATAAAGTAAGAACCATTAGATTTGTCAAAGGCAAAACTATCTAAGTTAGGACTCAAGATAAAATAAGAACTTAGGCTAAATAATTAAGACTAAGGTCTCATTTGTGTTGATAAACATGAATGGGGCCTTATAATTAAGATTTTAGGCTAAATAGGTAATAAAAGGGACCATGCTAGAAAAAATAAAAGGACCCTACCAATATAAAAGTTAAAATCGATTAGAAATAAAGGAAATAAAAAGGGGGAAAATAATGAAAATCAACCAAGCATGATTTTAGGATAAGGTTTAGTCATGTTGTGAAGCATGACTAAAACTTAGCATAAAATTAGGCTTAAGTCAAAATTCAAATTATTCTTACCAAATGCATTCCTGCCAAATGTAAATTTGAACCAAGGGTTTATGTTAGGGTTTTTTGGAGGGATCTCAGAATATGAATCTAAGTTTGAGTTTTCACAAACTAAAGGCAATTAAAATCCTAAATAGAGTTAATATGTAAACTCTAAGCATGATCCATCAGCAAGATCTCCATGAAACCTATAACTTTAAGATATGAGGATCAATTATTAGCAATATTAGGTAAGATCAAAGCAGAATTACAAGTAAATAGGCCATTTTTGTCAAAGTGGATGATATTAAAATTATAATAATGATCTAATCATATCAAGTTTTTAGTGTTAAGGTTAAAAGTATCTCAAGGATCCACATTTTCAAAAAAAAGGGTATGTTGACCTCAACAAGATCACCTAGTAGTGTTACTTGGTGTAAAAAACTAATCTTTTTAAAGATGCAATCCTTTGTGACATCTCACCATTAGATATATGTGATTTTTTACATGTGGTAAACCATATATTTAACATTAAAATTTAGTATATGAAGTAAATCCTTGAAATTTTGTGATAGATTGTCATGATATAAAATACCATATAACATAGTTTACTCATCAGCTTTCAGTCATTAGTGCCATGAAGTGAAAGAATATTGTCAGTTCTAGTAATAAGTATACTCATAATGGTAAGAAGTAAATGTAATAACATCCTTATGGCACCATATCATAGTGTTATTTATTGAAAAATAACAAATACAAAATAATTAAACTATAAACTAGATGAATACAAAGATATATTTAAGTCACCTAAATAAGTTCCTACATTTTGTACACTAAATAATAATATTGATTTAATCCCTTAAATACCTCTACCTCAAACCTATTTATATAATATATCATTTCTAGAGAATGAATAGATCAAGTGGTAGATACATGAAATCATGGATAATAGCGACATCATGCCCAAATCATTGCCTTACAAAATCCTAATTGTGCTTACACCAAAGAAGGATGGGACATGAGGTTATGAATTGATTAAAACATATTAACAAGATTAAAGTGAAGAACTATTATTCTCATCTCAATATTAAGGCATTTTCTTACCATATCCATGGTGTAGAAGTCTTTTCCAAAATTGATTTTAAGTTTGGGTACATCATCATATTCATGTTAAACCTCTATAAATTTGGAATATAGTCTTAACAACAAAGGAAGGATTGATTGAATAGTTTGTTATGCCTTTTAGGTTAACTCATGTAGTGAATTCATTAATTTATATATTGAATGACATCTTTATGACCTTTAACTTTGTCATTTTTTTAATCTACCTTGATGACATCCTAATATTTATAAAACATGGAATGAACATCTACACCATGTTGAACTAGTGTTTCACATAGTTTAGAAACACATTTTTATGATAACATGAATAAATTTTCATTTTTCATGAAAAAGATAAAATATTTGGGATAGAGTACACACACAAGGAGTGCATGTGTGAAGTTGACTAAGATTCAAGTCATACAAGAATGGGAAACACCAAATAAATTTGTATATATTCAAATCTTCTCAAAATTAGAAAATTATACAAGATATTTGTGTTTAATTTTTATCCTTTGAACCAAGCTAACAAAGGTGGAACTGAATAAAGTTTCATCTAGTAGATTTCACAACAAAGATAATTTGATGAACTAAAATTTAGACTATATCTTGTATTAATACTTATGTTACTTGACTATAAATTTAGGAGATAATACAATTCATTCAATAATAAAATTTACTATCATAAATGGGTGTTGATAACACAACAAGTATTATAAAATAGTTTATCTCTATTATAATAGATTAAAAAACATATGACTAGAATCAAAGATACATTTAGAGTATATAATTATGTTAGATGATAAGGGAGTGATTAGGGATGGGGAGGGATGGTGAAGGTCAATGATGGAGTGATGAGAGATGGTGAGGGTTAGTGAGGGAGTGATTAGTGATGATGAGGGATGAATAAAGAGTTATTAGTGGTTATAAGAGATGAAGTGGGAATGATTAGGGATGGTGATAGTCAATGAAGAAGTGATTAAGGATGATAAGCTTGAGTGATTAGAGATGATGAGAAAAAATTAAGGTCAATGAGGGAGTGATTAGGGGTGAGGAGGGATGATGATAGAGTGATTAGGGATGATGAAAAATGATGAGGAAGTTATTAGGGATGAGGAAAGAGTGATTAAGGACAATGAGGGTTGGGGAGGGAGTGATTAAGGATGATGAGGGATAGTGAGGGTCAATGGAGGAGTGATTATGGATGATAATGGATAAATTAGAGATAATTAGGGATTATAAGGTTCAATTAGGGAGTTATTAGGGATAATGGGGTATGATGAGAGAGTGATTATGGGTGATGAGGGATGAGTAGGAATTGATCAAGGATGAGGGAGGGATGATGAACAAGTGAAATTAAAACAAAGTGGTCATTTGATGTGTGTAAGTCATCAATGTGACCTACTCTACCATAATCACACCACTTTAGATCAAGTTCAAATTGAGTGGGTTGAAAAATTTAATTTTGACAAACCTAAAAATATTAAAAATTCTAGAAATCAATCTAAAATGCATAAAAACCTAAAAAATGACTATATGTTTACCAAAAATGGACATCAATTGCAAAAGTTATGCCTTGAAATCCCTAGATTAAATACTTAGACCCTAAAAATGCTTAATTAATAACTATATTGGATTTTGAAAAACTATTTTCCACATTGTAAGGCATGTAACTATGATACCAGTTCTATCAGATACAAAGTGACCCTAATTTATTATATTTCTTAAAATAAATTTAACGTATGAGGAATTAAATTTATATTGTTACATTTATTTCCTTATACTTAACATTTGGATTGTTAAATATAAGCTTCATGTGCATTCTTTGATGCTTTTATGTGAAAAATAACAATAACACAATCATGTTATGTATTAACATGATCACGTTACTGATGTGATCATGTTATGTATTAACCTGATTATTTTATTGATGAAATCATGTTATGTATTAACCCAATCACATTATGTATTAAATTTATTGAATTAATAAAATGATTATTTTACTAACATGATCATACAATTTAATTTTCAATTCAAACACCAAACCTTTTAGCTCAAGAATGGCTTTGATTCTCAAGCCAAAGTCCTATACCTGATAATCTATAGCCGAGACTATGAATTTTAATAAAAAATAAAATTCAACTTTGATCATCAAATACACTATGAAATTCAATCATAAAATTTAGAAAATTAATACCATCATGATGAACATGCTCTCCTCTTTCAAAACATATGTTTTTTTATAATTTTTGGACTGATTTAAGGTTTTAAACTATGTTGATTTCTAATAATACCTTTTTTAGGCTACTACATGCCATAAATATACATGCATTTACATCTTCATGTAATTTTTTTCATTGATCCAAGTGAAACATAAGTTATATGTTCAAAAACTAGGCCTAATTGTACACATTAAAAAAATAGATTATTATTTTTTTTGAGGTAGTTAGGCACATCGCACAACTAACTATCTATTTTTTTTCAATTTTTAGGATATATTTATTTTAAAAATTTATAAAAAAAATTATTCATTGAAAAATTATTAAAACATATAGGTCACAAACTAGAAGATATTATCTAAGTGTTCACCAAAGGGTTTTAAAAAATATTAAACGTTGCTCAAAAAATGGTGTTGCATGACTATTTGTTTACTCTATTTTATTAAAATAAACATGTGTTCCTCTTAAAATTTTAGATGTTTAACCTAGTTATACTTAACCAGTTTTTTAAAAAAATTGTATTTTTGAAACTAGATTCAAAATTATACCTTTCATGATCTTACACCATCTTGAAATTTGGAGTGCAAATATCTCAAATTATCTATAAAAGCTCATATTTTTGAAATTTTAGAAAAATCAAGTCCATGGGTACGCCCCTTTTTGTCTCCCTACTTTGTGCACTTATCCAGTAGTATATATTTATGCAACACCATTAGGATCATATGATGTGATCCTAGGAGTCAATTGGCTTGAGAAGCACAAAGCCAAGGTTGACTATTATTTGAATAAGGTTGAGTGTTAAGATGATTTCAAAAATTAGACATAACTTCAAGGTGATTAAAGGGAGTTGAAATTAAGGTATATTTATGCAATTCAACTCAAGAAAGCATAAAATAAGGAATTCCCAAAATTTATCATTAAGATAAATGAGATGGAAGAGTCCAAAGAACCATCCATTAAAGATTATCCTTTTTTGAGGAACTTCCATTATTTTTTTAGGAAGAGTTACCAAGATTACCATCTAACATAAGTTTGATTTATTAATTAATATTATACATAGATCAAAACTATAATTAAAGGCACCATATAGGATGACAACCACTAAATCAGTTGAGTTGAAGGAATAACATTAGGAGTTATTGTCAAAAGTTCTAATTTGATTGAGTGTGTCATCATGGTATCCTCTAGTTGTCTTCATCAAGAAGAAGTATGGTAATATTTACATGTGCATAGACTAAAAGATGCTAAATAAAGTGATGATTAAAAATAGACATCTATTTCCATGCATTGATGATCTTTTTGATCAAATGAAAGGAGTCATAATCTTTTCTAAGATTGATCTTAGGGTAGGTTATCCCCAGTTGAGGATCCAAGAAGAGGATATTTTGAAAATAGCTTCAGGACTAGATATTGGCAATATGAATTTATAGTGTTACCATTTAGATTGATTAAAGATCCAATAACATTCATGAATATTATGAATAGTGTGTTAAGAGATCACCTAGATATCTTTATGTTGGTCTTTCTTCATGACATCCTCATTTATTCCAAGGATGAGGAAGAACACTTACAACATATGGAATTTGTCTTGCAACATTTGTGGAAGCATAGATTATATGGAAAGTTGACTAAATGTGCATTTCTATAAAGAAAGTATAGTATCTAGGTTGCATTATCTATGTGGATGGTATTTTAGTTGATCCAATAAAGATAAGAGCTATTATGGAGTGTCCAACACCAAAGAATGTCCATGAGGTAATAATTTTCATAGGATTAGTGGGTTATTATAATAAATTCATTCTAAAATTTTCAAAGATACCTAATTCGATTACATCTCATTAGTGAAAGAATTAGAGTTTCATCTAGTCACATAAGTGTGAGGTAGCCTTTCAAGATTGGAAAATGAGGCTTACTTTAGCACCAATACTAAGAGTTCTTGATCATAATGGTCAATTCTCAGTGATTATAGATACATCTAGGGATGGACTTGGAAGAGTTCTTATACAGGATAATATCCAATGAATATAGGAAACTAAATCCATATGAGGTGAATTATGCCCTCATGACCTATAAATTGAGACAATCATGCATGTTTTTCAAATTTGGAGACATCATCTATTGGGAAACCATTTGAGCTCAAGACTTATAAGTTGGGACTCAAGTACATTTTCACCTAACCAAATATTATTCCTTGTCAAAAGAGATGGTTAGAATTCTTGTCTAATTATGATTTTGATATTAACTAGTGAAAGGCAAAGAAAATAGATTAGTTGATGCTCTAAGCCGTATAAGGTACATATTAGTTGTGGATACTACCAAGATTACTTTAAAAGATCAAGTGATCCAAACTCTCTTCAAGAGATCAATTTTATGATCAGGTCAAGAAAGCTTTGACTGAGAATGCTTAGAATTCTAAGTATAAGGGATTCAAAATATTGAATGATGACATTTTGTAGTATAAAAGTAGGATGTATGTACCTAATCAAGAGAATATGAGGATCATAGTGCTAAATTAACTACATAATTCCACATATTTAGGACATCTATGAGTAACCAAGCTCATGTTTGAGCTTAGACCACTCTATTTCTAGAAAGAAATCAAGAAAGATGCAATAGATTTTGTGTTTTGTTATCTAGAATACCATTATGTGAAATTTGAACATGTGCATATAGAAATATTATTGTCTCCACATGAAATAATAGAATGGAAGTGGAAGATTAAAGGTATATATTTTGTCCAAGGGTTATCATTATCATAAAATAGACATGATATGATCTTGGTATTAGTTGACCAACTAACCAAGGTAGCTCACTTTATACTAGGTAATTTGACTAGTGATGCCCCTAATCTTGTGAAGAGGTTTGTAAAATAAGTGTATCATTTGTATGGATCTCTATAAAATATCATTTTAGATCATGACCTAAAGATGACTTATATATTTTGGTTGACTCTAAATTTAGCTCTGGGTACTCAGTTGAATTTTAACACTACATATCACCCACAAACTGAGGGGTAGATAGAGTGAGTAAATCAAAATTTAAAGGATATCCTTCATATGGGGAATTCATAGTGGTTTGTCATAGATATTAGGATCATAATTTATTATTCAAAAATAAATTTCAGCATACATGCTCATTTTTAGAAATTAGACACAGGGTAGACATGGGAAAAAAATAGAGACTCAAAAGTTAGTTCAAATTACCTAGATTTCAAACTAGGTAAACATTAACACCCAAATTGGGATACAAGCATAACATGGAACTACTATCTACTAAAGGGCACTACTATATAGTAGCCCCAAATTTAAGGTAGTCTATATTATTTAGACTAATACACCAAGTAAAATACATATTTACATAGATACAGTCATAGGTTTGATAATTATGCTTAGATTTTGCTCAAATACATTCATTTCAGCTCAAATTCATATTAGTTTCTTAGATTTTGGGAATCATGTGTGACATGATCACTCCCACATTTATTTTAGCTACATATATCCAATTATTACATACTCAATTAAGACTCAATATACTCAGATACCATATTAAGGGCATGTGTGCAGTACATAGTTTCCACAAACTTAGTTACACATATGTTGATAAGATGGAATGGAAATATCAATGTCATTTTTTAAATTATATACACTTGATATCACATTCCAAGTTATCATAGATTTATGCCTTACTCCATTTGAGTGGTTGACATTATTGAGTGGCCTAGAGCCACCTAATATACCCAAGTGGTCATGGAGCCACAATAAATAATTAAATTTACTTAGTTAGACAATTTTAACACTTTATGTAGTTCAGTTATAGATGAATCTACTTCACATAGGTGGGAAATTATGGAGTCATAGACTATTTGAGTTATTTATCAACCCACATGAGAGGGTTAGACACACTTATAGTTGTATCCAAGCTATTCAAAAATCATGATCCATTGGGTAGGGGTGGATAATGATGGAATCAAAACTAGATTGAGTGCTTGAGCCACCCATATGAGGATTGAACAAGCCATCAACTCAGTCCAATCTATTCAAGGATATCATCACTATGTACACTCACACATAGGTTGTCACCAAGTCCATGAATTTGTTTATGTACCTAATGAGTTGTATTTATTCCTTTCCTCTCTCTTTACTCATCTTTACTAAGTTACTTTATTACAATATATATATATATATATATATATATATATATATATATATATATATATATATATATATATATATATATATATATATATATATATATATATATATATATATATATATATATATATATATATATATATATATATTTATATATTCTTTTGACCATCTCTTATGTAAGGATTAATTTTTTAATGTTTCATTGTAGGTTATTAATTTATATCATGTTCTACATAGGTAGACCTAGATTCCCATACTCAGACTCAAATACATGGGCTTCACTTCCAAGGTAAGTCTAGGTATGCTTCTTTTTATTTTATACTAGTCATTTCACTTTGCTACATTTCTAACATAAAGGAAAGGCAAATGTAATCACATAAAAGTGGTATTTGGTTGCTACGAGTATTAATTGTGCTAGCCTATTCATAACTTAGCCTAAGACCTCTCCTAGAGCATTTGCCACACTTTTTAAATCATTATACTAACCACATTCATCTAAAGTCAGCCAAAATATAGTCTAAAAATAATTTTCTTATATCCTAATCGAATTTTTCTTGTAGTCTACTAGGTAACATTAGCACCACATTTGAGACACTATAGCCACAAGGCACTAGTGTCCACAACTGGACACTACTATCCTTAGTCCTAACTCTCTCGAATGGATATTTTTAAAAATGTGTGCATCTCCTAAGGTTGGAATAAACACATTTTATTATCTACACAAGCTACAAATCTCTATAAATACAAGTCTATTTGACACTTATTCACTAGATGGAAAATAGATGCAAAAACACATACAAACCAATGACAAGTTGAACAAAATTAAGGTATTTGATCCCTATTCTAACCTACCTCTACATACTACCATATACAACATACATAACCCCATTTTAAAAATATTTCAAATCTCAATCACATTCAAGGCATCTAATTCCACTCTAATTTTAGCATTCACTTGCACTTGCATCAAGTAGTAGGTGGGAGAACTACATGGTGCTTGATCCATATTTAGAGTATTGGTATGTAGGTAAATATATGCATAGAAGGGTGTTTAAGATGTCCATCCTATCCTAATAATGCAAATACAATTATTTTTTATTCCATACTTTCAAAGAGAATTAGGGTTTACACACTAAATCAAAAAATTTAGGCACAACATAAAGTTATAGATTTCATGTGCATAGGAATAAGACTTAAAACATAGGCTCATGTGATCCTATAAAATGGGAATAGTATCACAAAGGGGACACTACTAACACTTTAAGGACACTAGAACAACATGACACTATTATCCATATGGGGCACTACTATCTAATAAGAAAATAGATTCTAAAATCTTATTAATGACACTTAGAATTGTCTACAACCTAGTTTTTAGAGCCCAAATCATCCACAATAGTCAATTTATAGATAAGTATATATTTATTCCTAATTATTAATATTTTTATAAAGTCAAAGGAAGTTAAAAACTATGAGAAATTATTATTTAATTATTATAATTTATTTAACTGATTTAGATATCTTAGCCCCTTAAATCTAAACATAGGATTTGCATAGTTAAACCCTAAGAGGTTAAATCACAAAGTATATTGGTATGGAGACCTATTTGATTGATATTACTAGTTAAAGGGTTGATAAGGCTTGTAATGATACACTTTATACCTTTTGAGTGCAACTAGCTCATTTCCAAATATTTTAATTAAGGACTTGAATTCATGAAGCTCACTTACAGGTGCAAAAGTTAATAGAATTATCAAGCTAACAAAAATAAGAATGGGGGATAGAATTGAAACTGGGAGAAAAGTAGGTGAAATTGTACATGTGGGTTTAGGATATAAAGTCATAGAGGGTCTGGGCATAATTTTTCCCACTTAGATTAAGTAATTTCTTACATGCACAATAGCCTTATATGCATTTATTAATACTATGCCTCCCGTAAGATTGGATCATTATGGCCACATCATTGTTCAACACTCAAAAAAAATATGAGAACAATGTACTAGTATTTGGATTTACCAAGAGTGAAATTCAATCCTTAGTCCTCTATAATTTGAAGTTAAAATTGACCATATGCTTATGTGGAGCCCTTTTTATGGTCATGAGTTGATCCATTAATGATAGGTGGTCACTCTTTTATTTAAAATATTTGCATAGTGACACACCCAATTCATCCTAATTTTGAATAGTATCAAGTAGTAAAATGTGGTACCATTGGATCACTCTCCCTTTCAAATAAGAGTCAAAGAGTCATACTATAATTTTGTCATCGGTCACATTGTGGATGAATCAAATATTTTTAATGTCATGTATGTGTTATATTGGGGTAGTATAAATTTCTCTAATAAATTAGGGGATGCTCTTAAGATTAGTTATGGTAATATCATCTGACTAGGGAAGGATCAATGGGATGCCTCCATTAAAGGTATTTAAGGGTTGGTTTATGGGAGAAAACATGAATGGGATGGGGAATAGTTTTCCTCTATGTGTAGGCAATATACCAAATGGGGGTGTAGACTGAGCTATAAAATAATCTTGACTTGGATAACTAGTTATTCTAACTATAGATAAGGATACTCTAACTCCTCTTCTAAAAACTATAGGTATCTCAATAAAATTAAAATTAGTTCCTCTTGAATATGATATCGTCTATCTTGGCGTATATATGAAAGGTTCATATTTACAAATAAAAAATGCTTGGAGTTTTTAGGTGATATATAGAGTGTCTTTAACACTGTCAAATAAGAATTACACCAAATCCTTAGATATATATCTACACTTTATCCCACTAAGTGTGCCAAAATTTGTCGTGATTCTAAATATACACCCATATATCAAAGGATCTTGTGTGCAATAACATGTGATACTTCCATGCCTATCACTTTGAAATTTTGTGCCATTAAGTTATTCGGTGTCTCCTTATAATAATGGTATTGTCCCTCAAGGTATGGGAACTCTTTCAATCCTGAACCTCCAAATTAGTCCAACTTCATTCTATTCTAAATGTACATAGTTTAGGACTAGTTCATAGACCTACAAAAAGAAGAATGAAATCTATAGCTAGGGTTATACCTAAACTTAAAAAATAGAAAAGGGAGAGAAAAAGTAAGAGGTTTGATGGAATGAAAAAGGTGATGTACCAAGAATAGAGAGAACACCTCACCCACTTAATGATACAATAAAACTAACAAATTGGATTCAAAATATTCAAACCAAACACACCACATAAGTGTTTCACATAGAGGTAAGGGAACATAGTGAAACATTAGGAGGGGTGACAAATGGTCCACAAAGAGCACCTATGTAGACTCGTGTATAAAAAACATGTGACCTACAAGGACTTTCAATTTTGTGTAAAGGTGTGAAGGAAGGATAGAAATAAGATGGAAAAACATCCATAGACAAGGATCAAACACCATGAATGTACATAGAAAATAAATCATGAAGAAAATTAAATCAATTCTTATTAATCTCAAGGTCTAAGGCAATATTAAAATTTTAAATGGGCATAGATTTATTATAACAAGAGAGGGATCTTGGAGGGAAAATTTTGGTAGTGTTACAATACTTAGAAATGGTGACCCTTTTATAATCAAAAACAAGGTTTTTATAGCACTAAGAAAGGCCCTAAATAATCAATTCACCATTAGAGGTGGTATATATGAACTTGAATTCAAAAATGGTGCCTAGATCCCAAGATTGATTATGAGCACCAAAGTCTTCATAATAACCTCTATAGGCCATGATTATTCATTCTAGGTCTAAAAATTTGATCATGGAAGTAGCTCAAAGGTCACTCTTAGATATTTTAGTATCCAATTTTTGTATTTAGTAAGGAATATATGATTTTGAATTTAAAAGAGATGTGTGTGCATGATATGACAATCTGATGTTGCACTTCCATTTAATTATTTTCAAATTTATCTCCATCAACATCCAATCAGGCTCAACTACCACCCTTATTTATGGCTAGCATACTAACATGGGATTATGTAGGCATATCTTTATGTTATTACATATCATTTTGTTTTTGTGGTCAATTAAATGTATCTTGAATAAAGGGTGCACACTGAAGGTTGTACAAAGAGCTGGTTATGTAGTGAAACTTGGAGCTAGTGAAGGGTATTGATGGAAATACTATACATAAATGCACAAGGCCATAAGTCCTCTTGCACCTAGTTTCTTGTGAAGGTACTCATAATATACACCTTCTATCCAAAATGTATATTATTCTATGAAGGAGATGGTGTACAACCTAGATCATAGTTTGCATTTCACAGGGGCGTAGATGTGAAATCCTATGATTTATCATGTGAATTTACCATTAATTCATGAGGATGTATTTTAATAATAGTGTGAAATAATATTAAATGTACTAATAATGATCTTCATGATTTTGAATTACTTTTTGTGTACTTCTCTCTTTCACTACTTGAAGTCTGGGAGACCCACACACTCATATTTATTGTCATGTTAATGCAATGAAGGATATTTACATGGGGTGTTAATTGGGAAATCCTCATGGGTTTATTTTATGTGTGAACATATGTTTACTATTGAGTGTATGTGTATATGGGAAACATTTATGTATAGGCTTGTTTTTAGGGAACTCAACACTGCACAAGTGTGTAACATCTTATATGATCTTTTTGATTTTAATGATTATTGGGGGTGACTTGGAGATTCAACATAAACTAATACCCAATTTACAAGTATTAACATAAATCTCAAAATTTCCATTTAGATTTGAAATAATAAGGATAAGATCTAAAATTAAAAGGTCTTTTAGCCTTTAAAAAGCTAACTCACATAGAAGAGTCGAATCAAACTTATTTCCCTTCTTCTATAAAGAATTGGTAGGGAATTGAGAATTAATATAATAAAATTTGATAATAACCATCAATTCCCATGAATATACTCACTTCATATACATTTTTAGGATTATTCCATTCACTAATATCTGTAATTTTTATAGGATCCACTAAAATACCCTTTATAGAAATTACATGTCCCAAATAATAGATTTTACTTTGGAAAAAATAATAGTTTAGAAAATATATCATATGACTTATGATGACATTGCCTTTATAGGAATAATTAAAGGCATTAATAATGTTATACTTCATTCTTATAATAAATCAAAGTATCATCAATAAAAGAAAACACAAATTGATCTATGAAATTCTAAAACATTGTTGGTGAAATATTTGGTACTCATGGAAAATAGAATTTTAAAAATAGTAAAGGAGATAAAAAGTCTCTCCTATATTATGAGTTAAGGTTCCCTTTATTAAAATAAATAAAACTAAGATAAGCATATTTACACTATTTATTATTTGAATGGGGGGGGGGGGCAGGTTGTTTTGTAACATTAATTGCACATATTTTGTTAAACCTCATGACAATAAAGTTTTTAATGGAAATACCATTCTTATTCAACATTATTTGGAGTTTTTATAGGTTTTTCCTTTGGAGTGTCTAATTTCCTTGATATGTTGGATCTACCTACTCACATAAATTATATGACTTTCTTATCAAACCATTTCTTAGGTTTGACTAGTACATGATTGGTTCATCCCTATATATTTGTAAACTCTCTTATTGACCATTTTAGGTTTGGTAAAGGGGAAATTAATTTCTTAGCATACCCAAGGTTAATGAAATGTTATTTCATACACCATGCTATCTAGGAACTATTCATCTATTAATTACTTGATCCAATCAATAATCATTAAGTTCAAACCTCATCTAATCACTTCATACTCATCATACCAATCTATTCAATAGTCTTATAGGTGAGGCACATGATTGTATGAAGAACTAATGCTAAGATTATTTTTAATGAATCCCTTGATATTATCAAAATCTATATAGAGATATGAGTGAAGGGTGAATTAAGAGATAGTAGACACAATTTCATAAGCATTGATTGAATTTTTACATGAAAAATATCCCAAAGAGATTGGGATTGATACTCCTAGCATGCATCTATCTCTACAACATTTTTGAACTCTTAGTAGTTACTTACACAACTTGATTAGTGTGATCTTATTATTGGATAACCTTGGTAGCTATTGATGATATCCTTCAAATCCTCCAACATTTATATACATGAATTTTTTATAATTGAATGAATTAACTACCATAATGTTTGATCAAGGTAGATGCTTTGTCAGAGGTTATTCTTCCCCAGTATTCATCAAGAACTTACACTATAATCCTTTTGAAAGCATCATTTAATATTATGAAACACATGTTGCTTGTCTCTAGATTTAACTGAGGGAAACATTATTAAACATAAGTTGTGTGGGATATATCACCCTACTAGGAGATGCTATGATAAATTATTTACAATTCCAATCAATACACCAAATATGAGGTCATGAAAACCTATTTCATAGAGTCTACATTTATTAGATAATGATGAAGATAATTACTGATCATTTCACCCTAGTATATGAATTATATTCCATTAAAAATTATATTTATTACCATTAACATATAGGGGTATAAGTTTTTTGTGTTTTCATTTCCAACCACATAATTTAGGAAAGTGATCAAATATAGAATTTCCTCTTTAAAATATGATCTAAATATTTTTTTTGGTATCTTATAAATCTTGTTCCTCTTATGATTAAGTCAAAACTCATTGATCACTATCAAATAATTATAAAGATTTTTGTCCTAGTACTTTTGTCCTTGAATGGTATTCATTCTATCATAAGTATCATGCACATGGATCCTCATTATCATTCACATTGAGAATCCATATATCCTAGACATTAGTGATCCCCCACTTAAATTTATCTCCCTAGTCTTAGGATCATAATGTTTCACAAAATAGAACTCTAGGTCTAATCACTAAAAGATAATAATAAAGATAGATGTTTGTGGAATGCCACTTTTTACCATGCAAATAGTTAATGTACTCTCATTCTATATATTCAATATTTTATGAAATCCCTCTTCATCAACATGTCTAATATTTGAATCTATAATTTCAAGGATATTATTCTCTAACACCAATATTGTTTTGAAGCCCATATATTTTTAATTCATCTTACTAGGCATCAAAATATCAAGATCCTCTTTAGCAAGGGTTAGTAGGTTGAATGAGTATAAAGGGAAGAAATGTTGATGGGGTTGAAATGAATAAGCTATAGTGGTCATGAGATAACATCCTTGCAATATGAAATTACTTGTAGAATAGTTATCTGAAGGATAAAAAATGGAATGCATTGAAAATTTGTGAGAAAAGGCTATGGTCTCACTTAGAAAAATGTTGAAGAGTGAAACACAACGAAATATTCAAAAAACATAAAAATATGTAAATTTTTTAAAAACATGGCATCATATGGGGAAGAGAAATAACTCTAAGTCAAAGATAACTTGGTATAATAATGATTAAAATGAAGCTTTGAATTTATTATAAACCTTTTACTTTAGTATATTAATGTGTAGTGGTTAGAACCCTAGCACCATGCATGTTATGTGAACACATGGATGAGATACACATACATGTCTATGCATGTAGAAGCATCCTCTTATCCACCACATACAGTGAGATGCATGTGTTAGTGACACACCCATGGTTCATTCATGCATGCAATAGTGTGGCATGTGTCCATTATGTTTGTAGGGATACACATGATGCACATTATGTGGGTGACACATTTTTTCATCTCCCATAATTCAAGGGTTAAGGAGGCCTGGTCTTTAGGATGCACAAGGTGATAATACAAACCTTGAACACTTGAATAAAAACTTATCAAAATTTATTCATTTTTTCACATTTTAAATTTTTTGACTTTCCAAAAATTATGTTATCAATTTTAGTGAAATTGATTTTTAATTTTTTTAGGAACAATAGTTGGCTCAGGCTAGGGATGTTGGTTTTTCAACAAGACACAATATGAAATTCCCTAATATTAAGGTTTTATAAGCCAATTATTTATCCATTGGTCTAGAGATTTTAGTTTCAAACAATAGGAAAGAGGAAGGAAACAAGGAAAACTAGAACCACAAAATGGAAACACATAATTGAATAAAAACACACAACTGAAGGGAATCACACAATTGAAGTAATATCACCTACATAGGATGGTATGTGACAACCTACTTTCATTATTTATATATCTTAAGATATTGCATTTCATATGGTAGTGGGAGTTGAGTATCACCTATGCATGCTAAATAATATGTATTCTCGGCATAAAAGTGTGAAATATTGAATGGCCTCATCCATAAGGAGTTAAAATTATGATGAATTCTTCATGGTTATGTTATTCTATCACATAGTAGGACAAATTCTTCAACTTGAAAATCATGTTGTCTTACTTTTCGATCAAAAATTTATTTGACCTTTTCTTGATTTGATGCGATCCTATAAGTCACTATAACTCACTGTTATATTTTTTATAGATACACGATCTTTTTTTACAATGCATCTATGAATTTATCATATTCAATAGCCTACACAAAATTCAAGACTATAAATTCTAAAGAGATATGAATCATTTCATATATACCATAGATAAAATATAAATGAGACATCTTTATTTCTTTCTTGTGTGTTATTTTATTAGACCATAGGGCATTGTATAACTTCCTATGCTAATTTATATGATTCTCATCAACTAACTTATAGATGATGGTAGTTATGTTTTTATTGTTGGATTCTTCTTGACCATTACCCTGAGTATAATTGTCCAATAAATGTGAAAATAAAATTCCATATCCATAATAGAAGCCAACTAGCTCAATTGATGTTAATTTGGAAGAATTATCCATGATGATTTTTTGACGAACTCCAAATCTAATCAATATGTTATATTTTATGGGATTTCAAATGAATTCAAAAGTGACATACCTTATAGGAATAATTTTTACCCACATAATGAATTATCCAATTATTTTTATAGCATGAGTGTGTCTTGAACTACAATGGAATTTAGAGTTCCAATGAAGTCTAATCCCCATTGATTAAGTGGTTCTTTGATTGTCACAGGCTAAAGAGGCATTCAACAAGCTTAGGATGACAAAAAATATATTGAAAATCCTCACATTTATTAACCCCATTTATGTATCTTTTTAAGACTATGGCCAATAATAATGTGCTTGTATAATTTTTAAGGATATGATAGAAAATGAAAAGCATACCCCACAAGATTTATCATGAAATGCCTCTAAGATTTTTCTGATGATATTTATTTACACGCCTCAATAAGGTACCATCTAGGTATTTATTAAAAAAATTAATATCCAAAATTATATTTTGGCTAGATTTAGCTTGAGAATCCACTTCTATTTAGGGTTTATATAAGTTGAGCATTCTCCATATGAGAATAAGTATGCAATGTGTTGGAATACCATTCATAAAGAGTCTATAAATACTGCTAATGTCATATCTTTATTTTCTTCTCTCTATAAATCAACACCTTTAGAAAGTATTTTAGAAATGCCTTGTCCTCTTACCAAATATGTGGTCTTAATTTAAAAATAATAGGGTATGTGCATAGAGTTGGGGGACAATTCCATGGACATAACCCACTATGCATACGCATTATAACATAACATGTACACATTATTGTTATAATGCGTACATGTTATATTATAACACATATGCATTATATTAACTTATATAAATGTGTATGAATTATAGGAATGTGTATGCATTCCTATAAGTTAATATAATGCATATGCATTCTTTAAACTATAAAATTAAAAAAACCCTCAACCTCTATCATTCTTTCCTACTTTGTAATCATATTTTGGTGCTTCCCATTCATGTTTTGGCCTATAAAACTTCATTTTTACATCCAAATCATGTTTTGGCCTCTAAATATTCATTTTGTCCTCCATTCGTGAGATCGATGATGCTGCCATGAAGAAGAGGTAGTTTTTTTAATAGATCAAATCATTTTATTTTTATTTTTTATGAATGTTAATTGCATCTAGTTTTTTTTCTTATTTTTCTCCAACATGTCAGCATGCTTTACCTAACCATCTAACTGATCCTCCACCTAACCATCCACCCAACCATCCTAATCCTCCTATAGCTCCCCTAGATCCCTCAGGTAGTCAAGAGGATATAGTTACTCACATAGTGGAGAATAAAATTGAAATTGAGAAGATAATTAAGAGAATAAGGGATCCCACTTCCATGAACACCCATCGTACCTATTTTACCAATAACTTGGAGTAGTATTAGGTCAAGTTGAATTGATAACGAGCCAAATTGATAGATGGAGATCATATAGGGATAATTTTAAGGCTTACTATGATAAAAAATATCAACATCTAAGGTGAAGAATAAAAATATAACAAAAAATCAAAACTTTGACTATTTATTGAACTGACCACCAATTCCCCATTTCCCATAATGACCAAAATTTTCCCAATCTACCAATGCCAACATGATTTGTTTAAATCCAATTTTTGAGAGCAATGGTGAATGGTGTTTGAATATCCCCCTTATAATAACCATGAGGTCCATTTATAATTTTTGAAGAATCTCTATTATGAGTTTGTCCTTAATCAAATTTAAAATTACTTCGACTATGATGAGGTTTAGGGCCAAAGGAAGGGCTCTACATAAGATCAATTGGGTACACATCATACACTTAATCATCCTACAAGGATCCCCACCCAAAAGCCACTTCATCCATAGATTTATTTTGTGGTGATGGAGGTTGTGGAGATAGACACTTTTCATGTGTTTAGTGCACTTACTGATACACTCATTCATCATATGAGTAGAATTTCAAACATATATGCTCAAGATACTCCAGCTAGTGGCCATACCTGACCCCACCCATGTAAATGTTATGTTGTTATATGCAATGGAACTTCAAATTATTATGGTGGCACTTCAAGGGGCTTGGAGGATATGGTCTTGATTGATGAGTTGTTGGCATACACATTTGGTTTGGATACATTGGGAGTCTATACACACATGCAGCTATCTTTTTATAAATTTAATGTTAAATTTTTAAGTTATATTTGCAAATTAAAAAGGTAAAAATTAAATTGAACATTTGAATTGAATAATATATTTGTTTTTTTGTGTTCCAAGAGGATACGTTGCCTTCGACATCACAACTAGGTAGTGGGCCAACCTAGGCTACTACATATATCCATGTCAGTATGATACCATATACATTTATAGAGGTAAAATTCCAAGTGACTATTATATACTCTAGATGTAAATTCATACACCTTAATTTAATCTTTGGTAGATTTTGTGTAAGAAAATATAAATATCTAATATAATTTTGTTGGACTTTTTATTGTTTGATGTATTAACATGGATTGGCATAACTTGTTATAAACTCATCCTCCATCTCAACTATGTTTTCAATTACCAAAATAGCAAGTTGAACATTATCTTGATATCCCATTATATTTAGTTCCCATAGTGGGTCAATCCCAATCAGTAGGATTGGATGTATATATATCTATAAATAATTCATTTGAAAAAAGTTGTTTGGTATAATATATTTCTATCAATTTCCCAATCAAGTATAACATGTCTTCATCAATATGCACACCACTCCTTTCTTTTAAATACTAGACTCATAACAAGGCACTTGATTCCTTGTTATCCTAATCACATATAGTAGTTCAATCTCTATGATCGATATCCAAAATGGTCATAGATAGCAATTCAATTCCCATCTTGATTCCATCCAAGCATAATAATTTCATTTATATCTATAGAGTTATAAATTTAGATAACATAGCCTCTTGATCCCATTTTACCTAGTCAATTCCATTAGTTTGTTGGGAGAGTTTCCATTAGATCCCATTGGTTTATTGAAAGAGTGTTAACTATAAACTATAGCATGTATATATATATATATATATATATATATATATATATATATATATATATATATATATATATATATATATATATATATTAGCACAGGCCTTGTGACCATATACAAATAGGGGACCTCAAACCCATATAGATAGATAGGGTTGAGTAGTTTGTTACCACCACATACTTAGGGGGCCCAAAGACTTACTATATCTATTTGGGGGAGAGGTCCTATCTATATCCATTCAATTTCATCACTCGAGTGCCATGTTGAATCTATATGACTATAACACCTTTCATTAGGAAAGTCCCCCTAAAATGAATATTGAGTGTCGACAAGACTATATCACCCTTTTTTATATACATATATACCTTACCTTAAAGAAATTGAGGGAAATATAAGGATAGATAGTCAACCTAATTTCACCTATAGGGAAACCAAAATCATGCACTTGTAAATAAGACTATCCTCTCACTCTTATCTCTACAATATTTAATTCTAGTTTCTATATGTTTGTTTAGATTTTGATGAGACCTATTTTATAAGGTTCTAGACAATTTTAAAAGGCTCAAGTATAGATGTCCCACATAAAATCAACCTATCAATCTAGGCGTCTTAACCTAATTAAAATTCAAATTATAAACTTCTCAACAAACACCTATATAGGTTATTTGTCTTATCACAATGACTATTTCTAAGGGCTTTTTAATCACACCAATACTCATAGGATTGTCCTCAACTATACCAAGTCATTTCCTTAAGATAATTATGCCTAATGACCAAGTAATCATGTAAAAATATGAAATACACCTCACAAAATCTATATAAGCATCCAAACCAATGTATATAGGTACATATCAAGGATGTTTCAACACTTAAATTGTATTCAATGACTCAATTTCAAAAAATTAACTCAAAAATCCTCCCTCATTGTCTTGTCATTCTCGCTCATGAAACTAACATTTCTTGCATTTAGTGTTTTGTTACAAGTCACATGTTTCACATATCCACTTGTCACATTCATGCTTCCCATCACCTCATTATATTTTTTCATATCTTATGCAAGAATAAGTTTGTTAGCAACTTTTTTAATCAATGAATTATCCAAGTTATTAATTATTAGGTTGTTTGTTTAGCTAATGACTAGGGTAGACACTCCATAATTGTGAGTTGAAATAGACTTAGGCATTTCTACTACAATGTCATTTGAATAAGCACTCACTGAGGTGTGTATATTCACTTGTAATTTTTAATTTTAATTTAGTATTTTTGTTTTAATAATTTTACTATATACTTTGGCAAATATAATTTATATGCATGAATGTATTATGTAGGCAGGGCTATCATATGACATTTGATAGTCCAATTCAAATGAATGCTATGATAACTCTTCATATTTATTCATCATTTGACATGATTATTCATGCAGTTGAACTTGACACTGACCCAGTTGGGCATCAATGGAAAATTGAGGAGGACCATGAGATTGTGGTAAGTGCAAGTTTATATGATTTTTTATTATAGTTTAAAACATGAGTTTCTTAACTTGGTTTCATGTATATTTGTTAATTTTATAATAATTTTTTTATTTGAATAGGTTTGACTGCAAGCGAGCTATGAGCATAGTACCTGCAATCAAATCTTGGAGTAATCTAAGGCATTCAAGATCTCTCCATCTACAAGTAGGGCATCCCAAGGAGAGTCTTCTTCAAAGAAGGAAAAGAGAGGGAGACTATTTTATGATTAGGATGTTGTAGATGATGTACTTTTTTATATGCCTATATGGTAATGTATGTATTTTTGGCATTATACATGCACATATGATGTATTCACCTACCATTAGATACTATATTGTTAGACATGATGTAATTTTTGTATGCCTATATGGCAATGCATGTATTAGTGACATTGTATGCCTATATAAGGCATTATTACATGGTATTATTATTTTTTATATGAATATTTAAGAAAACTAATGCATTAAATCTTGTTTGAATCACTTATGTTTAGAGTATTATAAATGATTGGTTTTGAAGTATTATTAAGAATTACAAATGTTATGAGATTGAGAATAACTTGTTAGGATAATATTGAAAATCATGCCATTATAAGATATTAAGAATATCAGTGATTACATTTGAATTATGTTTGTATGCTTATGCATAGGTATGGAGGAAAAGTATTCAAAAACATCTCTAGCTGGTTCTAAACCCAACTGATGACATTCACTTGCTATGGTTTGATTTAAATCTTATTTCATAAGTTAGCTCCTCTTTTGAATATTTGGAATTATTGATAGTATTAAAACTAATAATTATTCATTTTACTCTTAGTAGAACCTCCTTGATGGAATTGAAATTTTTCATACATCCTTTACCTCATTCCATTCATGTCTCATTCAAAAATTTCCTCTTAATCTCTTTCTAGTTTTTTCTTAGGCACCTTCTTTGGGTCTCAAGGACCAAATATTGATCTATGTTTCAAGCGATAAAACTATTGTCATATATGGTCTTATATTATCATAACATTCCTAGTATAACCCTTGTCAAGTACTCAAACAATAACATACTCTCATTCCACACCTTATGGACACAATGCTCTCTCAAGTCTTATAGCCTTTTTTTACTATATTTTTCCTTGTATGGAAACATTATTATTGTATAAGATATTATAAGGGAATTTATAGTTACACTCTATTATTTTTCATGTCTATGTCAAATTTCATATCCCAACTCCACATACTATCACTTTCTTCATTAGCCTACCCTCATTTAGACCTGATTAGCCCTATTCCAAACCCTCAGTCCTAGAATCCATACACATCCATAAAATATTAGGTTAAAACATTTTGATTCACCTTATACATGTATAATGAAGCAATATTACAAAGTTTCATTAAATTCCCATGGTTAAATCTCTTAGAAATGCATGAAACTTAATAATCTAGGGTTTCTCATGCCCTATACATACTCTAAAAAGGACAAATTTTACCTTCCCAATAATATTATTTTTTTGAAAACATACTAATTACATCTAAAACATCTCATAACACCTTTCCAATGATCAACAAACCAACTTTGCCTTTATGCTTTTGAGACTGTCTGTGGGGATTTAAGCCTACCTATGGGGATTACATGAAGTTTAGAGTGTAAAAATAATTTAAATGTGTTTAATAGGTTTAAAAAAATATTATAATACTTATAAAATAATTATCTAATCTTGTAACGCTCAAACACACCTTTAAACTCCTAAAATTATGCCTACATGAGTCGTGACCATTATGAGACACAGAGGGGACTGTGATAAAACAAAGAGAGCTTAAACTATTAATATGACATTAAAAATATTATATATGGGTATATTAGGTAATTAATACTAATCTTACAAAGTTTAAATTCATTTGGGTATGTAATTTGTCAAGTAGACCCTTTTTACCACAATTTACCTTGAGTTACATGCTTCCTTCATGCCAAAACTTATATTTCTTCAAAATTTTGCATGAAGAACCTAAATGTGATCACTTATATAGGAAAATATAGGTTTAAAACATCATATTATATGGTTTTAAGATCTCTCCAAGGCCTAATTTTCTTTTTGGCATCCAAAACTGACAAAACTTCAAGAAATCTCCAATGGTTGCCGTATTGACTACAAGAGGACTGTGTCAAAATATCAAGAAATTTAACTATTTATATGAGATTTATGATGGAATTTGATGTTTTTATAGGTAATTAAGACCATTTTTACCATATTTTGTGTTTTGAATCAACCTTTAGATGCCCCAAACTAACCAATTTTTCCAAGGTAGGCTCCAATGTTGACTATGATTTGACATAAGGTTGATTGTACTAAAAAATGAATATTTTACATTGTAAAAAATAAATTAAAATATATTTAATTGGTATATTATGTCATAATTATTCTCTCCACCAAATTTCATGATTATATCCAACATATTTTGGCCTGTAGGCCCAATTTGGCAAAATCTAGTGACACATGTCTTCTTGGTCAAATTTCACAAATGAGTCATCATCCTATTTTAACTTGGTTTGTGGTGTATGTAATTGAGTATAATTATACAAATAATCTTTACAACTTGTTTCAATTTACTTGATGACTTGATTCTTGTAGTCTCTTCACTAGTTTTGACTAGGCACAACCCCTTGGGTTCTAAGGACCAAATATTACTTTAGGTTTCAAGAGTAAAATAACAATACTTAAATGGTCTTAAATGGTCAAAAAATTCCTAAAAAAACATATTTAAAGTGAAAAAACCTACTTCACATTTCAATACTTCTCCTAGGGTGTTCACTATCCTTCACACTATGTAGCCCATTAGGTCTCTAGGACCATTCCTTGGTTTAAGCTGATAAGAATCAAATTAATTACATTTATGGTCTTAAGTGATCATTATTAACTTATATAAACCCTTATAAAGTGACCAAACACTCTTTTCCATTCCTACTACACCATAAAGTCACAATACTCTGTCTAGGCTTGTAGCCCTATTTTCACTATTTCCCCCTTAGTTTGATTAACCTGTGTCCTTTCTTGAAGATGTAAGAATAGTTTAGGTCACCCTTTATCACCCTTCAACTCCTCACAAAGTTACAACACTTTAATATTCTATTGGTTATCACTTTATTTGATATAAACCCCCAAACTAGGCCTAATTAGGCCTATTCTAACCAAAAGTTCTATATCTTGCCTAAGTAGTCACCTATCAAGGTTAAAATCACTCTAAAATATCCACTCTCCAGTTATAATCAATCTTGTCTCACTCTCTCAATGCACCTTCTAGGCTTGTCTAGGTCTATTATCATATACATTATCTATATACACTAAGATTCAATCACAATAGCTTCCAACATCCTATTTATCCTCAAACATGCCAACAAAGCTTTATTAAAGGCCCAAAGTCTTCCTTATACCTATTTCCCACTTTTTCCCAAGTAGGAATATAAGGCCTAGTAGGCCTAATTCATGTTCTTAAAGATTATTTTTTCACCTATGACCTTATTTCTCACTCTTAACCCCACTCTCACACTTATAATACTTTTTTTAATATTAAATAATTGTTCTCACAAGCTTAGACATCCACTCTTCCAAATTATCCACCTATTGCCCATTGTTGGCTTCAAAGACTAGGCCTAACAACTGCACTCTATTATAAATTTATCCCACTAGGGTTTTAGGATTCTTTGGGACTAATGTTTGGCAATATCTCCTTCCATATACTTTCCTAAAACTCTAACCCACCTTCAACACTTGAATTAGGGAAGCCATACATTTAGTTATCATAATTATCATTGTGTTATGTTAAATTTATATGTTGTGTGTAAAGAGGGTTTGTGGGTACAATTTCGGTGGATTAGCATAATTGATTCATATTTCCACTCCTTGATCTAGTTTGGATGATTAAGGTCATGAAAACTTTATTTTAGGTCTAAATCCACAAATAATCCCCTCTTTCTCGTAATTTAAAATATGACAACATTTCAAAGGCTCAAATCCTCACTAGAAGTTCTGTCATAATATCTTCTACCTCCAACAAGTAACTTTGACTCTATCATCAACATGTCTAAATACAACACTTAAAACACATATAAATATTAAAATTACATCTTTTTCAATGATTGTGGCACCCAATTCCACCCATAGGTGCATTTTCACTACTATTCTAGAGCATGAAAACACTGACAACAAATATTGTCAAAGTTAAAGCTACAGTATAAAAAATCAATTTGTAGTGATTATTGGCTCAAAATTAGCACTAAAAAAATGTTTTTAGGGGTTAATAACATCTATTACCATGTTTTTGGCCTCCCATATAGCCCAAATGACAAACCCACCACCCATTTTAGGCTCAAGAACACCCTTTCCAATACAAGAAAGATGCTAATTTTTAGCCTAACTTCAGGCATGCATAAAAATAAAACTATAATTCATATGTAAGAACCTTAATATCCATCATGTGTGTTGTAAATACATATAATTTTAATCTAAATAGAGTCTAAATCACCTCTAAGAGCAATCCATGGCAAAAGTTATAGTAAAGGGTCCTAAAATGCAACTTTTTGGTAGTGAAGAGACAACTTCTTGACCTCCAACTAGAAAATTTGCCTCTAGGACTGGTAGATGCAAATAAAACACTTAAAAAATATATATATAGGAAAATTACACATGTTACAACAACCATGATACCCACTTCCACCTGCAAGTGCATTTTCACTAATGTTCTAGAGCATGGAAACATTGACAATAAATGTTGTAAAAGTTGAAGCTACGATCTAAAAAATCAATTTTTGGTGCTTGTTAGATGAAAAATAGAATTTTAAACACATTAAAATGGGATAATAATGTATATGAATAGGTTATTAACCTCCCATCTATCATAAATGATAAACCCACCACCCATTTTGGGCTCAAGAATGCCCTTCCCAATACAAGAAAGATGTTGATTTTTAGCCTAACTTCAGGCATGCATAAAACCAAAATTGTAAGTCATATATAGGAATAATAAGATCCATAATGTGCATGGTAAATTTATATAATTTCACCCCATATATATTTTGAATCACCTCTAAGAACAATCCATGGTATAAGTTGCAGTAAAGGGTCCTAAAATCCAACTTTTTGGCAGTGAAGAGATAACTTCTTGACCTCCAATTAGCAACTTTGACTCCATGATAAAAAGTGAAAATACACCACTTTAAATGAGTATATATAGGAAAATTACACATGTTCCAATAATTTTTACACCCACTTCCACCCATAAGTGCATTTTCACTACTGTTCTAGAGCATAGAAACATTGCCAACAAATGTTGTCAAAGTTGAAACTACAGTTTGAGAACTCAATTTTTAGTGATTATTGGATAAAAATGGAACCACTAACACATAAATATTGGATAATACCATCTATTAATATGTTATTTTCCTCTCATCTGGATTGAATGACAAACCCACCACCCATTTT
Source organism: Torreya grandis (assembly GCA_037957365.1). Classification (NCBI taxonomy): domain Eukaryota; kingdom Viridiplantae; phylum Streptophyta; class Pinopsida; order Cupressales; family Taxaceae; genus Torreya; species Torreya grandis. The sequence continues at coordinate 169,286 of JARHVA010003123.1, forward strand.
GGGCTCAAGAATGTCCTTCCCAATACAAGAAAGATGTTGATTTTTAGCCTAACTTTAGGCATACATAACACCAAAATTGTAAGTTTTATGGAGGAGCCAAAAGATCCCTCATGTGCATGTAAAATTACTCTAATTACATATTTAATCTAGTTTTAACCAGCTCTAATAGCAATTTCTGGTAGAAGTTACAATAAAGGGTCCTAAAATGCAACTTTTTGGCAGTGAAGAGACAACTTCTTGACCTCTAAATAGTAATTTTACCTTCAGGACATGCAAGTCCAGATTCACCACTTTGAACATGTTTATATAGGTAAATCACACATTTTAAAACAATTATGAGACCCACTTCCACCCACAAGTCCATTTTCACTACTGTTCTAGAGCACGGAAACATTGACAAAAAATGTTGTCAAAGTTAAAGCTACAGTTGAAGAACTCAATTTTTGGTGCTTGTTAGTTGAAAAATGAAACTAATAACAAGTTCAAAGGGAAAAATAATGTCTAAGACCAGATTTTTGGCCTCTCATCTAGCCTGAATGATAAACCCACCACCCATTTTAGGCTCAATAATGCCCTTCCCAATATAAGAAAGATGCTGATTTTTAACCTAACTTCAGGCATGCATAAAACCAAAATTGTAAGTCATATGAAGGAATCATAAGATCCTTCATGTGCATGGTAAATTAATCTAATTTCACCTTAAATATATTTTTAATCACCTCTAATAAAAATATGTGGTAGAAGTTACAATAAAGGGTCCTAAAATGCAACTTTTTGGTAGTAAAGAGATAACTTCTTGACCTCTAACTATAAGGAGAAATAAACTTGTCATGAGCAATAAATTTTTTGGAAGGATATAAGGAGAAATAAACTTGTCATGAGCAATTTTTCAGGAGTGAAAAAATGCTATGCAATTTTAGTAAGATTATCTTAGCTTCAATAATATGAAATTATTTACTAATGGTGCCAATCATATGAAGGTGATCGCTGATATGGCAGTACCAACCTACACAAAAATGTTAATAAGTAATTAAAGATGAAATTTATACACGTACTACCTATAAAATCAAAAACATTTGGTAAAATTGATTACATCTATGTTTTACAAGTCAACATAACTACACATTTCAATCCAATGAACCACTTGGATATTTTATAATCTTTATTATATCAAGAATATATTCATGGTCTAACTCACGAAATTTCCATATATTCTTATTTCTTGGCCTCCCATGATATTTTTGCAATTGAATATTCATTACAAGAACCAAATTTGAATAGTGTATAATCTTCTTATGAGTTTAAAAATCTTCAAAATGCCATACATTTGAATTTTTTATAGGATATCATTGAAGCCAAGTTCTAGTGACTAGCACAAATGTTGTGGGATAATCAATGTTTTTTCCATCTATGATCGGGGAAGCCAATTTTTTCTTTCCATCTACACACATATATAAGTAATAATCTATTCCCTCTTCATTTTACTCATCTACAATAATTGAAAAAACATGGCTTGACTCATAAAATACAATTTTTAATGACATTATGAAGATAGATTATGAGAATAAATAGTACATAAAGATTAATATTCTACCTTGTTGTAGTAGATTGGATATATGGTCAAATTCATGTAAGGATGCCATGTCGATAAGTTGCAATTCTAGTGGAACTTGATATGTGTTAATTAGAATTATCAGTTTAGAACTCCAGTCATCCACCCACACTTGTGACTCACACTCATTCCAAACAAAGTCCATGCATGAAAAACAAAAGCATGCCAAGTGTTGCATATGAATAGTTCAAGAACTTGCATTTGAGATACAAAATGAGTGGAGCTCACTTAAACCTATTAGATTCATACAATCCTCATAATTTTCCAACTCTTTTTCTTGCATTAACCAAAAATGTCTAGGAATAGTATAATTTTATTGAGAACCATGACATATATTCTCATTACACTAGGAAACCATAGTTTTTGCATCAATCAGATTAGAAAAATTGACATATTTTAACTCCTCCCCTGCAATGGCTCTTTTTACACATGCTCCAGCACCATCGTGCTCCCATTTTCCATGTTCAACCTTAGTGAAACTATAAATATGTTCTATACCAATGGTAATGTGCATCCTACTCAACCAATAAAACATCTATGAATTATTTAATTGTGATGTGCAATTGCCTAACCAAATGTAATGCCATTTGAAAATAATGTTTCTCTGAGTCAATTGTCTATATAACTTATCAAAAAAATATTACACATAATTTATACAATGTGATCAATCATCAATGATATATAAATGGTACTCCCTTAATATTTTTTTATCTTCCTCTATACTATTAGGTGCATGCATGAATATGACAATTTGTGTTGAGTTGTAATACTGTGATTGAACTTCCATTTATGTTTTAAATGTGTAATTTTTAGTAAAGTCAACTACTAAAATAATAAAATCAAATGGGAATGTGTCCTTATTTATCTTCAAATGTTCATCCAACCATTTAGCCCTATGTGTGTGCCTTGCATACTCATAAACAATTTTCTCTATGAATTTGACCATAAATTCTAAAATAGGTATCTCTTTCTTAACAAGCTCACACCTTTTAAATTATTTACCATCTTTTACTTGATAAGTCTTATATTTGTATTTACTCAAACTAACTAATTCTTTTCCAATTGCACTTGTATGCTCCTTATGGATACATTTTTTCAATTTTGGCAATCCATCACAAATGCTGCAATTTCCATCCAAACATACTTTTGTATAAAAGAAATGTCCATTTGGTCTCTCATAAAAAATATTTGAAATAAATTCCCAAGCTGATTTTGATGGAACTTCTATGCCACACTCCTAAAAAATGTTAGTAGTATGCAAAGTATAATGAATATGGTGAAAATCATCACAGTGTATTGAAAATTCAACATGTTACCTACAACAAGAAGTGGTGTGTGAATGATTTATTTTTAAATTAAAAAGGTTTGGCCATCTCAAAAATTATTTGACTAATAGAAATTTGTGGATGCTTTTCAAAAAACATAGAGTACAATTATGTTTGAGTCATATCCAAGAAATGTTTTAGATGTGGTTCATGATTACGAGAACCAACTCTTATTTTCACTACATCTCTTGCATTGGGTGAAACTCTTATATTATCTTTCAAAAATTATGCAAGTAAGTCTTTCAAAGCATCATCTATAGCCTTATCCTTATGGAATTCTACCAAATAATGCCTAGAGATCTTTCATATTAGGTTCATTAAGTCTTTCACATCTTGAAATTTATTTCATTAATGTTTTTAATTTATATCAAAAATCATTTTTTCCATGTTTCAACACTTATTGCACAAGTTGTCATTATACGTTGGACAACATTACAATCTTTGTTGCATGATTTTCTACCTACAATATGATATGCGTCATGTAGATTTTCAATAATTTTATCATTTTTATTATCCATGTTAGATGTTCTTAGTCCTAATGTGTACATTATAGGTCTCATCTTAAGTAATTTCATCAATGAAACAAGTAATTAACATCTTTGACTATCATACTCCAATCTATAAAAGAAACTATCCCAAATTTCTTGATCCAATCTTCTTAAATAGTGGTCAGACATTTTATTCTATATTGGTTTCAAAATATTTTCATCAACTTCAATTAAGTAATTATCTTTTCTAGACATAATTCTTGGAGGTGTTGTTATTGGTGGAATCCATTCAGAGGGTGTTTCAAAATCATTATATGTTTCCATGAAATTTTCTTAATTGTTTGTTTCTTCATTATATATTTTCATGAAATTTTATTCATTGTTAATTTCATCATTATTTGAGTCCATTAAATTTTCTTCATTGTTTGTGGGTAAAGAATCATGCATAGGCTCTTCATCAACATAATTAAAAACTTTAAACTTTAAATGTAAATTTCCAGAATTATCTAATTTTATATTTTCAATTTCATCATAATTAAATTCATTATTATGAATTTCATCATAATTCAATTCATTATTCAATTGATTATTGTCAATTATCACATTATCTAAGGCATTTGGTTCATCATGGTTAGTGTTTGTACCTTGTCTAAAATGAATTGCTTGTATTTTTACCTTGTTTTTTTCTCTCAATGCTTCTAATTGCTTCAATTTTTTATTCCTCAACTTCTTCCTCCTCCCTAAATGTGAACTGGAGCTTGTTTTGACAAAAACAAGCAAGAAAGTACTTCAAATGTGGGGTCCAAAAAAAATTACAACCAAGAAAGTTGTAGAGTACACAAAGTATGTATGGAATGTCTATGGTGAAAATAATATCGATAGGGATAAAACTATAATATCATTAAATAAGGCTCAATATGATGTAATAAGACTATCATACAATGCAATAAGACTATCATACAATGCAATAAGACTATCATGTGATGTAATAAGATTATAATGCGATGCAATAAGACTATCATATGATGTAATAAATCTCTAATATGATGTAATTAGGCTATCATATGATGCAATAAGGATCACTAAGATGCATTTAGTCTATCATATGATGAAATAAAGCTCAATATGATGCATAAACCCCTAATATGATGCATAAATACTGAATACATGTTGCAATAAGACTCTTAATAAGACTATGAAGTAATAAGACTAATGAATTATGCAATAAGGATCAATATGTAAGATGAAATGAGCTAAGTTTTCCCAAAATCCCATCATAGGTCCTTATAAAACTATGTGAATAATAGGTTCACAAATTGACACTAATCACATTCGTGAATTTATGCATTTGTGATGAAATTAAGGGACTTAGGGGTTGTGTTTGTTATAAAATTAGGACTTAGGGTTAGGGGTTTAGTGTAATGGGTTTGTACATGTGTATATGTCATGAAATTAGGGTTTAAGATAATTTTACATATTTAAGTGATAAAATTAGGGTTTATAATCAACATGTCACAAAACATGACCTAATTTAGCCCTTTTAATCACATCGTAGACTCTAATTTAGGTTCAATGGGTTGAAATTGCCAAATTTGCATTTTTATTTCAATTTTTGATTAAATTAGGTTTAATTAAGTCATAAATATTGCATCTAGATTATATAATTAATTGGGCCATAACATTTGGTTTATGGGATCAATTTTACCCAAATAACATCCTTAATTGAACCAATTGACTAATTGGTTCAATTCATGATAGATAGAATCATACTTAATTTTATCCCAAATCATATATCATGATCTTATAGTTAGTCAAGAAGGGGTTCAATTGGCCTCCCATGCCTCCTTGATTGAATTTCCCTTATAATTGAACCTTGTTGTGCCATGTTTGTACCTCATACACCTAAAAGTTTTAAATCTATCAGAGATGCATCAAGTCCTAGAAGTTTTAGAGTTGACAATGCCTCAAGAGGCCAAATCTAATTACATGTCACCACATGTACCTCATATGTACTTGAAAGTGTCAAAACTATTAGAGGTGTCAATTCTTAGAAGCATTAAAGAGCTCTATCAAATCTTTATGAGGCCCGATCCAATTATATACATGTATGTGTTATCTTTTACACACATATATTTGTGTTAGAGATCTAACTGTCACTTGGTCTAAAAGCATGAAATTTGTTAGATCCTTAAGACATCCAATCCAATCAAATATTTCCACATGTGTAGGTTTAGTACACATAGAGAAGTGTTAAAGTTATCAGATATGCACATATTTAATACTTAGATATTTTACATCACCAAGCCAACCAATCCAATTAAGGCCTATTCATAAATTTATCATACATGCATAGAAGCCAATAATGTTTAAAGATTGACATCGATCCAATCAACTCATGTCTAGTAAATAATTCACATGATGCGAGCCTCTGACTTGCCATTATTTTATGAAAATCATCATGTAGAGCCCTTTAAGGTTCCATCTGAATTAAGCAAGCACTAAATATTATCAATTTTGTACATGTATGTATTAAAATTATTTATATCCTTCTACCTTGAATTACCTCTATATCCCAAAACTTACATTCATATTAAGCCCTACATGCAAGAGAGAACACAATTCAAAAATGGATGAGCCTAAACCTCAAATCCCAAGTTAGAACAAGAATTTTGAGATATGTACTACTTTCTTGTAGTCTACATCATAAGGTTTAAGCTCATTACAATGAAATATGAACAAGATGATTGAAGATATATATACAAAATATATATAAGTCTTGAAACCTTTTGCAAGGGGATTGCACATTGGTATTAAATTTTAATCAACCATCTCTATGAGGTTAGAAATTCATCATCCACATTAAAAATTATTGGGTCTATATTCTTAACATCATCCTTGAAGGGAAGTAAGTCTTAGATTTAGGGGACATTGTCACAAGTTTAATGTATCTTGAAAAAGTTCAATAGAGTTTGATCTGGGGTAGCTTATACATATGTTGTACTTAGTCAATGACATCCCTTAATAGTTTTGAATAAAGTCCCTAGTGCATTTAGATATTTTCTAAGCTATGTATTCATCACTACAGGCACGACATCTTAAAACCACATCATCACTAATGGATACATGTGACCATTTTAAGTTTATTGAGCTAAAAACGACATCTTATACAAAATAAAATGTGTAGCAACTTGACCAAAATATTTAAGAGTTTAACATGTACATACATTGTAGGTCCATCATCCTACTTTCATATCTTACCATCATAATTACATAGTAAGGTATAGAACTCTACAGTATTAATAAGTACCAAGTGTTTTCTAGGTTATTTTTGAGCTTGTAATTATTACATCCATGGTGTGGCTAGGACTAGTCCCATGTCAAAGACACACTCTTTAGATGACGTGGGAATGGATGGAGTGTTTGATGGTTATCCCATGTGTGATGGAGGGGTAGATGAAAGAGGTGCATAGAATGGAGGATTAACCATATTTTCACATAAGATCTTAATTTTAAGAAAAAATTGAATAATGTATTTGAATACATTAGGAGAATGAAACTTGAATAATTGTAACAATAGAAGACTCTTGTTAGACTTTCAATTGGGACCTTAAAATGAACCTATTGAACTAGATGCACTAAGTGACCTTGAAGGAAACTTAATGGATTTTATTCAACATATTTTAGGAATGTGTTTGGGACAATCCAAGGCATGATTCATAGGTATTGGGATCTATTAGATATCATTCTTGAAATAGAAATCCAAGAGATTCACTATTACACCAAGGGATTAATTCTTATTTCTAATTACACAAGATTATCTATATTACATAGTACAATTCAATGGGTTTGCTACTTAAACAAATTAGTTCAAAATTTATAAATAAATGGGTCTAGTCAAAGATATCAAAAAAATAACAAAAGGGTAAGATAGGATTTTAGGTAAGTAGGATAATATTAATAAGAAACACAAAATTTAAGGGCAAGTAAGGTGGTGAGGTATATCCTATCCATACTAGGGTAAATACCTTAATAGATTTGCGTGTTTTAATTGTCGAACAAGGATTTTATTAACATGTGTCCTATTGACAAAACATATTGGTGTATATAAATATTAAAGTACACCAGAAGCTGAACATGTAATATCTAATACTTGTTTAACATTTATTCTATAAAATTAACAGTAACCAATCACATCTTGACAAGTAAGAGTCAAGTATTGACACTCTAATGCACAATGATTGGTACACTAAAGATTAAGTTTTGATCATAGGTTTAAAAAATGCATTTTATGACCTCTCATGATAAAATCAATTATATTTTCAAATGATAACATGTTATACCTTGAAACCTTAGTTGTAAGTAGTTAAGATGACATATTGAAATGGGTAAATTTTTTGAAGTCTAATGCAATGTTATGGCACCTTAATTCACTATCCAAGGGTAATGGGACCTTTCCCATATAAGAAACATGAAATTTGACATTTCCCCTATAAGGATGCATGGATAATGGGACCTTTCCCCCATAATAAACATGAAATTTGTTTGTTTCATTTTATGTCAAATAAATGTGTACACATTATTTATTGTGTTATATAATGAATACATGTTATTTGAATTTGAATTTAAAAACAAGCCTTTAGGCTTAGAAATGGCTTGGATTTCCAAGTCAAAGGTTTGGGACTATGCATCTATAGTCAAGACCAAGATTTTTAGGAAAAACCAACAAATTTCATCTTCAATCACCAAATACGCTATGGATTTCAACATCAAAATTCAAAAACTTATTACCATTACAATGATCACATTGTCTTCTTTCTAAATGTATGGTTTTTATAAATTTTGTGCTATTTTAAGGGTTTAAACTATATTTATTTCTAACAACACCTTTTTTAGGCCACTACATGCCACACCCATACATGCCTAGTCATGTTTATTTAATTTATTTTTCATTGATCCAAATGCAAAATAAATTATATGGTAACAAACTAGGCCTAATTCTACACACATTCAAAAAAGAAATCAATTTTCATTTTTTTGAGGTAGTTAGGGTGGGTCGCACAGATGGTTATCCAATTTTTTTAGTTTTTAAAATATACTTAATTTTAAAATTAATAAAAAATATTCATCAAAAAAATATACAATTTTTTTTATAACACACTATAATATCTAATCTAAATATTCACCAAAGGGTTTCTAACAATATTTAACGATGCTAAAAAAATGGTGGGTTGCACGAAATGGTACAATTCAAATTTTCTTCAAAAAATAGGAGGTCCTCTTCAAATTTTATATGTTTTACCTATTTATAATTAACCATTTAAAAAAAAAATAGTTTTTTGGAAACTAGACTTGAAATTCTACAATTCATGTTTTTATACCATCTTCAAACTTTGAGTTTATCCATCTCTAATTATCTACATAAGTACACATTTCTAAAATTTTAGAAAAATCATGTCCATGTATAAGCCCTTTTTTGTCCCCCAAGTTTTTACACTTACCCAATATTATTTTACTTTGGTGATCTAATTGAATTTTTTTATCCAAGTTCCTAGTATATAAAAATTGATTTAACTATTGAATCTAAAACAATTACAATGGTGTGTGAATTTAGGATGTAGAACCTCAAGTGTTTCATAGCCTTAACCACTACATATGTGTGCCTATCAAAAATTGAGTATTTGGGTTCATGTTATTTCAAACCATAACTCATGAAAGTAATTGGGGATTAAATCCCTTCCTCATTTTTTTGCACTAGGATATCAAATAATGCATACTCAGAAGAATAACATAATGCAATTAAGTATTTTTGATAGTTTGGATAGGTCAAGAATGGTTTTTTATGAATTATTTATTTTATCCTATTAAAATCCCATTTCCCATCATCATTATATTTGAAAGAGTTCTTTCCACTCATATTTTACACAATATTTCTGGTGACTTCAACAAAGTTAAGAACAAATCTTTTGAGAAAGTTGACTTTACCATAGAATAAATGAGTGTTAGGCTTACTGATACATAAATAAAAATGTTGAATTACCTTTACTATCTCTTGATCAATATTGGTTCCTTCCTTATAATCTACACGACCTACGAGTTTTTGCTAAGTTACTATAAAGATATATTTTTTAGGATTCAAGGATATCCCAAAAGTTTGACATCTTTAAAAGACCATGTTCAAGTGTTTGAAGTGATCTTCTATTTTATTTTAGAATAATGTAAGAGTGTATAGGTATATCTCTATGATATTATTCCTCATGTTTTTATATGCCAAATCCATTACTCTTTGACATGTTTCCCTTGAATTGATGAGACTAAAGGGTATCTTCTTGTAGATAAAATTTCCCCACAAGGTGGTTAACAATATATTTATTGATATTTTTTATCCACTTCAACTTTATTGTATCATAAAAATCCATCCAACATAAAAATAATTTTAAATCTTATGACAGCTTGTAGAATTGAACCATGATCTATAAAGGATAACTATCTTTGAGCGAGGTCTGAATGTGATATTATGAATACACACAAATCCTAACTTCCCCATTATTATTTATGATAGGCATGGCATTAGATACCAAAGTTAAATGGTGTATAGGAAATATGGTTTTTGAATCTAACATATTATTGATCTCTTCATAGATAGTGCTATAAATCTTAAGATTGTAGTGTCTCAATTTTTAGTTAAAAGGTATACTGGGTTTTAATAGAATAATATGCTACATAATCTTTGTTATAAAAGACTCAATATCAACATATCACCAAGAAAATATATTGCTATAGATTTTAAAAATAAATATGAACCTTATATGTTTATCCTTAGATAAACATTTTCCAATATTGAGATATCATGGATCTTCTATACAAATGTTCAATTTCACATACTCAGGTGATCCTTGAGGATCTTATTATTTATTTTGATTTATGTACTTATCATTTTTTTCAAAAAATTATTTTAGAGAGACCAAACCTTTTGGGATCTTATTTATTTATAGTCAGATTACCTTATCATCCAATTGATTAGATTCCTAATCAGATTATTCTAAGATTCCCACATCATTTCTTATGGGACAAAAGACTCTCTATAAGATATTTGACTTCATTCAATATATATATATTTTGAAATTGTCCTTTTGTTCCAAGAAAGATGAAATTTTCTTATGATTATTTAACACTTTCCAATATTCATAATTATCAAGAACAATAAGATGATATACCATCTCAATGATATATTAATCATTATCAATTTTTGGATGAGGTATCATTAAAGACACAAATACAACCAAGGCATCCGAATTAGATTTTTTTCTTTTGGGACAACATTAATGGTGAAATATTTGAAATATTAGATGCAATCCCACCATATTTTTTTAATGTTTTAGTTTATCATTAACTGATTCCAACCTCATATCTATTTGAAAATTAGTTCAACATATCTTTGAGATCTAATATTTTGGATGTCCATTTCTTACACCATCTAAAATACTAATATAAACACTTCATAGTCAATGATATTATTAGTGCATTAAAATTGGAGCTTATAAGAAAAAAGAAACAATTCTTTTTTGGAGAAATCAAAACCATGCTAGCACCAAAACTTGTAATTGAGTAAATTCCATCAAATTCCAAGGTCTAAATGTAATTAGGATTAACTTCCACAAGATTATTTAGTTTAATATGTTTTTAGGTCATCATCACATATGTGCTAGGTTCTATTTCCTCATATAGAATTTGTGCCCAAGGATAGTTTAGTTTCTCCACCAAATGTATGGTTTTTGGTTCTAAAAATAATTTATTATTAAAATTACTTTACTGATATCAAAACATGTGTCCAATACAATTTTATTTCACCTAAAATATATTTATATAAATATCATATCAAGATCATTCCATAACTAGGAGAAATATATGCCACTACTATGGTCATCTTGACTCTCTTTTGAGGAAAGGCAACAATAACAACCTATGCATCCTTTATTTATCCAGTTAATGGAACTTGTTTTGATTCCATATTTAAACAATTAAAAAAGGTTTTAATTAAATTAAATCCTAAGTCATGTGTGAATTTGGATGACATGCCATTATCCAAGGGTCTCAAATCAATTATGCAATTGTTTAACTTGAAACTACCAACAAACAAAGATATATAAAGGTTCTAGCCTTTCATTACTTTGAATAGAAATGGATATATTATTTTTAAAATTATATCAAACATTCTTTGAGAAGGTGTATTATAATTCTTAAATTTATGAACTTGATCAATATGTCTAATTTCTCAGGATTCACCTTAAGGTATTCAGTTTGAGAAATCTAAATCTTAGTCTTGTTCATATGATCAATTATGTTGAACAAAGAATTTATAGTTATTAATTTATGGACACACCAAGTGAGTTATAAATTAAAAACTCAATATATGTTTATCCTTTTATAAATTTTTAAAAGGGGTGTGTGTATTAATAACAAACTTTAGAGTAGCCACAACCTCAGGGATTTATTTAGTTTTTTGTTTGTTAGTCTCCTTGATTTTTAGAAGCTTTCATTTTCTCATTATATTCCTAGGTGAATATCACATATGAATTAATATTCATATCCCATAAATTTTCATCATACTCATCTCCTTCATATTCATTTTCAAAATAACCCATAGTGGAGTCTCCATCAGGCTCCTAAATTTTAAGATCAAAGGTACCTAAAACATCTTCCTCTAATGGTTCTTCAATGATACATAGTTGTAGCATTCTTGTAATTTATGGGTAGTTAAAACCATCATGATCATTGGTGGAATTAAATATGCTTGAAAAATAAATAACAAAATGGGTTACTTCAATAATGAGTTAAGGACTTAGAATAGGTAGCTTAGGATGAATGCTCCCTTGATATGGAACAAATGGTCTCCTATGTACATATTTGTATGGAGTATTTTCAGATTGGGGATTCTATTTTTAATAAAAAAAAATACAATATGTCATTTGATAGTCTTTGAACCAAAGGGTTTGATGAATTTTAGTCTTTTCTCTTGAAAGAGTCTTTTCTGAGTTTCCAAACCATGATCATATAATCTTCGATGTATGTGGCTCAGGTTTGTGAGACCACCAAATTTGTCAGATTATTCCTCCATAGGAAGAATCTTAATTCAGTAACTTATGTGTTAAAATATAATCAATTATAATTTTTGACTATAGGCATGGAATTAACTAGGATTTTATATACCAGCTTGTTAAATTAGGCTATGAAATATATTATGGGTTCATGAGATTATTTTTTATCTCAAAAAACTCTTCCAATAGAGAATGTTCATCTTCAATAAATTCAAACCTATATTCAAATTTGGTTCTCATTATTTTCTAGTCTAGAATAGAAGAAATATGAAAATGATGAAACCATTACTCAAATCCTTTGGTGAATGTTTCCATGAACAACTTGATTGACACATCTTCATGTTCTACACAAAGAATACAAAATGTAGAGAATAAATCCTTTATGTGTTCATCAATATTTTTTTTACCATTAATGATAACCTTGGGGAATTATTCATTAAACCATTTAGTATTTCATTAAGTTGAGAACATAAAGACAATGTGCTGATATGAGTACCCCATAATACAGTAGTAGATATTTTATAACAAAATTAATTCTCTTATAATCAATATGTTTAGTAGTGAAAAATTTATGCTTATGGGCTCTACCTTCTTTATCCACTCAGGATAGTGTCTGATATTGGACTATTTTTGAAAATCAAAGAATGGGTCAAATATAACCATTTTTTTAATAGACCTTTTATAATTTTATCATCTAGGAAGTTGAGATATTTTAAGGAGCTATATGTATTATTATAATCACTATTATTCAATAAATAAGTGTAACAATTCTCAAAGTGAGATCAACATGTTGGTATTCTTCATCTAAAAAAATTACAGTGTTTTAGAAATGAGAATGATCCACTCTATTATCCCAAGTGAAGTGTTGGAGATTAGAATAGATGTCCATTTTCATAACTTATGTCCAATTTAAGTTTTTTTGGAGAGTTAAGTTGATAGTCATATAAGTAATTACAACTGATAACTTTGGGTTGCACAAAAATCATAAAACATGACTCATAATGGATACCAAAAAACTATTGGTGAAATACATATTACTCATGGAAAATAGAAATTTCACAAAAATGAAGGATATGAAAATTTTGTCCTTTATTATGAGGAGAGGTTCCCTTTATTTAAATTAATAAAAACTAAGCTAAGCATATTACACTATTTACAAGTTGAATGGGGGTAATTTTTGCAACATTCAACTAAAAATAAAAATAGTTAAAGGGAATGTGAAGATTCATGCATGAATGGGTAATTGCAAATTTCATTCAATCTCATGAAAATAAAGTGTTTAATGGAAATAACATGCTTAATTTATATTAAACACAATTACTACTTAGAATAATGAATTATACACTAACATAAGAAAAAAGCATATCCATAAAGGAAAGCAAGCCTCAAAGATATGAATTTCCTTGGGTTCTTCATTAAAGTTCAAACACAAAGTTTATTTATCCTTCATTCAAGATTCAATTCTTATGGACATAAAAAATTCCTTTCATAATTTTCATTTATCCTATTTATAAAGATAGAAGGTAATGGGTTGACCTTTTACACTCCATATGACTATTCATATTCAATTTTTAAAATTTTATCTTTCACTATTTTCAAATTTTCACAAGGGAAAATAAAAATTTATCGAAATAGAAGGCCAAAAGAAATGAAACGGAAACCCTAAAAACTCCTCTAGGAAGTAATTTTTGGGGTAATGGATGGTGCTGAAGAACCTAGTTTAGCTATAGAACCTCTGACCTATTTTTTACTTTGGCTGGATTTAAACTTTCTAAACTTATTTATTATCTTAGTAATGTCATTCCTCTTCAATACCACCATGTTTTTTCAATGTGTTCACAAATTTTTTTAAACTAAAAACATATAATTAGAAACATTCATAAGTTTAGTTAACTAATTATTCATTTCCTATAGTGAAATGTGAATTTCACTGATCATGATCATAGAAAAAACATTAAAGGAATTATTTTTAAATATATCTTCATGGATAACATTATTGAAATGAGATTTTACTTCAATTCTTGTGTATAGGGTGACTGCATCTTCCTTGATTAGATAATACTATATTTCATTTGTATTTAAAGAGAGCAAAATTTTCTTCTCTCTTCCAATGCTGACATGTTCCTACAATTATTCATTCACTTTGTTAAATATTTTAATATTTTGAAGAAATTATTTGGACAAATTGTAAGAGGTGTCATCTTCTGCTTTGTTAAAGATTCCAACTTTGACCATCATGTCTATATCAACATCAATTATTACAAAAACATCATCCTTCACATTATACAATGCTTTTAGTTCACTACCATGGATTTGATTTATTGATTGATATTGATGATTTCATTATAAATATCCCCATATAATTTCAACACTTCCTCAATATATTTCATCCCACCTAATAATACTTCATCTACCCAAAATTATAGAGTTTTAACATATGATTTGTATTTGTTGATGGTAACAATGGCTTGTTTGTTGATACCAGGTACCTAGGAAGGGGCATATACTTGAGGTCCTATAGATTTGTCGATAAAATTAATAAGATGCTTGACATATCCTTCTAACTAATTGATATTTTCTCTGAGATATTCCTAAGTGAGCTCATCTGAATTTGATATCTTGATCATTCTCTTAATAGTGTCACATAGTTTATGAATGTAAATTTCTCTAGTTGCCTCCCCAAGTGATATCCTCTTGAGAGGGTAATTAATCAAAGTAATTTATTATACATTATTATTTTGGGTTGAAAATTTTCCATAAATTATGCTCATAAAGGGTCTGACACCAATATAGAATTGGTTTTAGCTTTCATGGGAGGGGTATACATAATAAGATAAACAACTACATCAAAATTTGGAATGTATGTGTATACAAAGGAAAATACAACTAATATATTAATCAATCCTATCTTGAAGAAGATGAAACACACTTACACTTTTGATTTTTGATACATTATATATTTAGAGTCACGAACAAAAAAATAGATCTATCCAAGGGATATCTTACCATAATAAAATCACTAGGGAAGCTTACAAAGCCTCTAGTCAAGTAAAACTATACAATAACCCTAACTAGGTCTTATGTTTTCATATTCATAAATGTATAGGACAAGTAAATTAAAATATAATATAATGATCACCAAAGATTGTGGCATAAAATGGGGGTTAGTAAACATAAAAATAAACATGCATAAGAGAATCCTAATTAAGCTATGTATAAGTCAAACCCTAATGTAAGGAGAGATCAATATATTAAAAACCCATTACTTATACTACTTTTATCTACTAAAATATAGGAGAAAAGTTATAGATACTTAACTTGAAGATGAACCCATCAAGACTCAATCTCTTCATTGGCCAAAGGTGCTTTTTAAGAGGTTTTTTGTGGTTTTTAAGGATCACTAAGAAAGTCCAAAGCATCCAAGAATTTTCCACAAGATAAGATTCTTCTCCAAATTTAAAACCTAATCTATTACTCCTCAAGTAGAATGAATGAATATAATATTATAAATGGATAATTAACTCTTTTCATCTCTCTAAGAATGGAAAAATGAATGTGTATATATAGTTGAATTTAACCCTAAACCTTTCTAAAATTTTAGCTAATTGGGTCAGCCCATTCGACTCTATATTTATTGATAAAAAGAAAATTAATTCTTGTTCTAGGTAACCTAGGGGATGAACTAAACCCTAAATGATTTTTATCAATTAGAGTATAGGGTTGATGGGGATAACAACATAATAAATCATTAGAAAGGGTTTTAGGCTTAGGGAAAGGGCTAATGAAGTTAAAAAATGAATATAGGAGGGTGCAAAAGAGAAGACAAAGCTTATGGGAGTGTTTTTAGGAGATGGTTGGATTGATATAAAGTGATAGTATAGGGATAAAAATATTATGAAGCACCAATGGTTTAACCACCCCTTTCTCAATGCACCCTTCAAGGCATGCACTTATAGAGATTGAGACTCAATGGGTTCCTAAAAGAGAGAAACCATCAATAATTGATAAAGTTTGAAAATATTATATGTATACATATGCCCCACTTTAAACTCATCGCATGTCATTCAGGTGAAATAGGAGAGAGTGCTTCAAGAAAATAACATAACAACATACAATTCTAAAGCTGAAAATTTATAGTATTTTTAAAGCATAAAATAATTGAAAGCAAATGAATGAAATGGAAATAATTAAAAATGAAATTAATGTATGCGTACCTTAACTTACATTTATTATTGGATGGTTATCTACTATGTTTATATTTTTGATCGTGGATGGTGTAGACACTACTTTTGACAAACCTAAGGATACAAAACAAAAGAGAAAAAACAAACAAACACAGGAAAGCCAAGATAACTAACATGATGAGATGTACTTGGAAGTTAAGTAAGTTGGGGTTAAAAATGATAATTTAAGACCAAATGAATAAGTTAAAATTTAGATTAAATATAGTAACCAAAAATCCAAGGCTAGTAAAGACCAAAAAACTCAAATAATTAAACCTTAAGTAAGAACGGCAAACTCATCAAGTCAAACCAATGATACATGTCATAAATGGTAATCAGACATCAATGTAAAAGTAGTAACAATATTTAAACAAATATGTAAAATAAAATGGTAAAATAACTTTAAGGAGTGATAAATAACAATCCTTACTCAATAGTAAATGGAAAAAGTGCGTAAAATGGAAAATAACATTGGTGAGTGAGAAGTAACAAGCCAACCTCACTCAACAATGGAAAAAAACATGAAAGTAGAAATGAACTCAGGTGTCCAAAAATAAAGGTATTAAAACAATGGGAAATGGAAAAATAAATAAAATAAAGTATATAAATGTAAATTCATGGTATAAATAAAATAGTCAATAATCGCTCAAGCATGTTGTTTTGTTTTAAGGATAGATAAAACTGAAATAAAGCAAGGCTAGCATGTTTTAAGATGTGAAGAAGAGGAAATATAAAAGAAATGAAAAAATAGATTTAGAATAAAAATTTCCTATCAACGGGGAAATGAAATGGGTGTATGGGAAAATGAAAATCTAGGTAGATAATCTCTTTATTGAAGTCACAACACTCAAATTAAGTTTGTCAAAACAAGAAGACTTTTGACATTAAGGACTCTTAAGAACTTCTCTTAGCCACAAAAATATTAGGTAAAAATATTAAGTATGAATAAAATTACATTAAGTATATATGAATGAAAATTAAAATGGACCTAAACTACCACAACATTTTCTCCATTCCTTGGGACTCCTTATAGAGCTATCGATCTATTATGAAGTTGGGTATTGTTGACAATTTTGCCACTATTAGTCAAAGTTGATTATGTGAAAGTTTTAAATAAGACTAAATTCATTGATTAAATTTAAAATAAGGTATTAAAAAAATTATATAACATTAATTAGGACAAAATTATTCTTAGGAATCACAAGTCCAAATTTTGATAAAAGTTTATTTTATTCCTCTAACTAGTTATTTGCAAGATAGTGAAGGCAATTTTTAGATGCTCGGTACAAGAAGATGAAGATGAATTGGATAAAAATTTATCATGGGGAGTTTTGGAACCATATTAAATCAATATTAAATTCATTTTTTAGGTTACAATGTCTTAAATTTTTTAACAATCATTAAGAAGAACAAGTGCTTTAAAACCATTCCTAAACCCTCATGGATCGATTTTAAGTAGTATGTTTCAATTTTTTAGTTGTTTGTTGAAAAAAAGGTGGTTTTAAATATTATTTTTAATTAATTAAATTTATATAACATAATAAATAAATATTTAATGGAAAATAATGGATAAATGTAAATGTACAAGCATTAGGGTTTTAAACAAGCAAGAGAGACAATCACAAAAGATAAATTTTGAGTGGTTTAAGTGATTGGTTGAGAACATAAAATTATTTTAATGATAATATGGGTTATTAAAGGTTATAATTTAAAAATAATTAGGTTTTTATTCCTATTAAAACTCAACAAAATGGAAAAATATAGACCTATAAGCATTCAGAAATGAAATTGGGCAAGCAACACCAAAAAGTTCATATTGTGAGTTTTATTGAATGAAAACTCTTGAATTTTGACATGGAGGTCTTATGTGATGGTATTTAATGTTTAAGATATATTTAAATTATTTAATTTACATTATGAGAGAAAAAATTCTAATATATAGGTGTGATCATGAAGGGAATGAAGGATTCTTCACTTTTTTGCTCACAAATAGAGTTGAAAATGTGTGTTTTAGGACCCTCTAGTGGAAAAAATTGATTAAAGAGTGTGTATAATTAATTTATAGGTATAAATAAATGATAATTAAATTTAAAAAAATTCAAAATAGTCTCATCTCATTGAAAAACATCTCAAATTCATCCCTAGGGAAATAAACATGCACTTTTTTGTGAATTTTTCTTAGGGAGTTCGATAAAGAGTTTTGGAGATTTTAATTTTTTTTTAAAAATTATCCATTTATAAATATAAAAAAATCATACTAGGAGTTTTTTTTAGGATTATAACTCATTTTAGATCCCATAATCCAAAATGAGGTTTCTTGAGAACAAAAGAGCACATGAGAGCATAAAATGGTGTTTTTTTGGAGTTGTACATGGAGTTTGGAGCTAAAATTTTGTTTTAAGGTATATTAAACCATAATTATTATGTTAAAATCATTTTTTTAATACTTATATATTCTAATTATTAATATCCATCAAGTTTTTGGCTCCTACAGTGCATTCAATAAGCTTGTCAAAGTTGCACAATATAAGCATATAGAAGAAAAACCAACTTGGAAGGATGATTTGGTCATAATAAAGTGAATAATTATCAATAATATTCAATTTATAATTTAAAATAAACATTCTCCCATATATATAATTATGTATCTCAATTTTGGGCAAAATTTAGCAAGTTTAAGTCAACAACAAAGAGTCTTCGATTAGCCCTACAAAAGTGGAGTTTAAGTCTTGGTTAATATTGGAGCCCTATTTTTAGGAAATATACTATTTTAAAAATTAAAAATTCATCCCACTTATATTACACCCCCCTTTTTTCTATTTTTATAATAGACATTAGGCCAAACATACATGCAAGTTTCATGCAAAATAGCTCAAGTTTAACTCTAGGTGTGAAGTCAAGATAAGTCCAGTCAACTCAAGAATCAAGTGAAGTTAAATAAAGTATAAGTTTAAGATTAATTAAATAAAAATATAATTTAAATAAATACCAAAAATGGTAAAATCAATAAGATCAAAAGTTACATATAAGATCACAACAAGTTAACTCAAGATTCAAGATGCATGAAGAGCCCTTTGACTTTTCAAAAATTCAAGAATAGTCTCCCTCTCTCCTATCATGACATATTAAATGAAATAATGTTAAAAATAAAAGGATAATTTGTATTTTAAGTTTAATTAATATTTAATTTTAAGGTGGATTTCAATTTTGAGTTGAATTTTTAGTTGAAGGAGTGAACTAGGACTTGCGTGTGAACTCATCCATAACTTCTTGTATTCTCTATCTATTCTTATTTTATATGTGTACATTAATTTTTGAATGATTATTTGGATATTATGATTTTTTATTAATGAAAATCTACCAAAAAAACTTATTTCCACAACTTTGAAGCAATAAAGAGCTAATTTTTTCATCCATCTTCAAGCTATTCATGAAGTGTGTTCTTAATTCATTGATAGAACTTAGTGAATTATTATTATTTTTATTATTTTTATGTATGAATATTTCACATTTGTGCATAATTTTTTTTTTAAGGTCATATAAAGTATCTAATTGTGATTTATACCCAATTTGGAAGTGAATTCAACCATTGTTTATTCCTCCCAAGATAGTGTAAGTGTTTGTCAAGACTTATGTGTGAAATACTTATGAAATAATCAATGTAGGAAGATGAAGTGAATGTGAAAAATTTATTTATATTATAAATTTATTTAGGTATAGGAATAATTAAATTTAATATTGGTGCATCACCCCAAACTTTAGTTTTCATTTCCATTTTTCAGCTTTAGCATAACTCCTTCTACCCTTTTCCTAGTCAAGAAATCACATGAATTAGATAGTTTAGATAGAAGTAGGTGAGTGTAAAAAAGGGAAACAAAACTTAATATAGATATTATATTGGATTATAATGTCCCAAAACTTTTATAGTTTCCATTATATGAACATAAGTGATAATAGGCACATGTTCTCAGCAAGGGTGCACTTTTGAGCGGTAATAATTTTTGGCACACCCAGTGGGACAATAACACATAAAATTGATAAATATCGATTCTTTTTTTTGTAATTTTTAATAAATAAATTGCTCAGGTACTTATAATTTGGTGAATCCTTATTATATACATCTATTTTGAGTAGTCCAAGTACCTAAAAACATTATCTAGTATATATTTGAATCCTCCATTTTGTGAAAATGTAACTTTTATACCTTCATATCCCTCATATAAGATGAGAATATTTATGTCTTCACCTCAAGTATAAATAAAATATAATGATATCAGTATTATCATTATATTTAACCTCCTCTCACCCCTAATCATGTTTCCATTCAACCTTGACAAAATCATGTTCTTTCCAATCAGTCTAAAAAATGTGTGCAAGAGAGAATTCTTGACTTTAAGGGAAATTATATGGATATTGATAGGTAACAAGAATAAAATAGTCATAAATAAGATATTGAATACAAGGAATATGTACATTATAAATATATTGAATAATTGAAGAGATAAAATGAGGCAACAAGATAACTAATACAACAGTTACGCATGACAGTACAAAGAATTGATTCCAAAATCCTAAGTCAAAAACAAGAAGAACTAGAACCCCTTGAACCTTAAAGAGAGTCTAATTGATTGAATATTACTTATTTTAGGAATAATAATCATATGAAATATCCTAATACCATTACATATTTGAATCATTCTTGGACTTATACCCCTGATTATGGCATGCCTACTCTTAAGAAAGAGCCTTTTCTCATGCCTATCTAAAATCAAGAGAAGGAAAAAGTTGGTGAAGCCAAACCAATAAAATTTCCAAGTTTATTGATCCCTCCACCCATCCCTAAAAATGAAGTTTTCCATGAAGAATAATGTGATGGGTTTATTATTTAGTGGAGAGATAAGTATGAAACATTGAATCATGAATCCCTAACACAAGTTTCTTTCCCTTATTTCAAAGAAATATTAAATAAAATACTTCTTAATACCTCTTCAATCCCAAATCTCATTCAAGAGAAGATAATAATGACCTATATTCTTATTCCACAAAATAAAACCTCTTGCCCTCCCACCATCTCTATTTTTGAAGGAGAACTTATTGTATGGAAGGAAAAAGAAGAACATGCAAGTGAAGAGTATAATTTGTCATGAGAGGATGATCAAGAGTTGCATTGGTCAAATGAGATTAAATTTAGAATAGAAGGAGATCATGTTACATCCCTTGAAGAACCATAAAAAGATGAAATTTTATAAATAAGTGAGCCTCAATAATCCTATCATGAGGATGTTTTATAAGATATGAGAGCAACGAGTGAGATTGCACTAGTGGTTTCAAAAGGTAGTAGCCCTATGCATGAACTAAGTGAAGATGAGGAAGCTACAAGTGAGGATCAAGAAGATTTTGATGAAGACATTGAAAAAAATTTATTAGTTTAAAATCAATATGGAATATCTAAAAATGTCATACAAAGTCAAGAACATTTTTCTAATGAGCCATTAAAGGTTGAAATTGTAGCTATTCTTATTGATCAGAATATGGTTGCATCAAAGAGATTTCTCAATATTAAAGATAAATATGAGGTCAATATTGAACCAAATGATGATATTTTATATATTGGACATATTTTTTATTCATTTTATTCACTTGGATACAAGTAAAAGAGGTTGAAAATCAATAAAAGAGTTGATCCAACTAGAATGACACTTAAAAAGTAGTTTGTTCCTCATCTTTGTCAATCACATAGAAAGGACTTAAGAAGTTTTTATGTTTTATCCAAGTGGATATTTAATGTTATGCATTAGTTTTATATTTTAAATTTCCTCTAATTTTTTTATGCACATGTTTTGTTAGTATTTTTAGTTTTAACATTCCTCTGAGTGTTATCTTGCACATCTTTCAGTTGGTAGTTGTTATAGTTTTCAATTCAATAAGTGATTATGCATAAGTGTTGTAATTGATTGAGGAAGAAATTTTTAGTTTAATATTTTGTGATATTTTTATTAATAGATAATCTAATGGATAGAGATACTGGTCTTGAGTGTTTAACAAGCAAATATCTCAATAAAGTCACCAAGAATGTTGACAATTTTACGACCATTGGTCAAAGTTGTTTATGTGCATGTTTTAAAGAAGAATAAATTCATGGATTAAAGTTACAAAAAAGTATTAAACACATAATAAAACATTCATCATGACAAAACCATTCCCAATAACAACTCACACATCCAAACTTTGACATAGGTTTTCTTTTATTCCTCTAACTAGCTATTTGCAAGCTAGTGAAGGCAATTATCAGATATTTAGTACATGAAAGTGAAGAGAATTTGGATTAAAAATTATTAGGGTGAATTTTGGGACTATATTACATAAATATTAAATTAATTGGTTTCAGGGTATAGTGTCTTAACGTTATGGATAATTGTTAATAAGAATAGGTGCTTTAAATCCCTTCTTAAACCCTCATGGCTCAATTTTAAGCACTATGTTTGCTTTTTTGAGTTATTTGTTGAAAAATAAAGGTTTTTTGAGATATTATTTTGAATATAATACCTTTATACATCTTATTAAATAAAAATTAAATTCAAATAATGGATAAAGGTAAAGGTACATGCATTGAGGTTTTAAGCAAGCAAGAGAGAGTCAGAAAAGGTAATTTTTGAGTGATTTAAGTGATTGTTTGAGAAGATCCAATTATTTTAATTATAATATTGGTTATGAAAAGTAATAATTAAAAAATAATTATGTATTTAGGCCTCATACAAATCAATAAAATGGAAAAACACATACCCACAGGCGTTTAGAAATGAAATTAAGCAGCTAGTCAACACCAAAAAGTACATATTTTGAATTTTATTTAATGAATACTCTTTAAATTTGACTTGGAGGTCTTTTTTTATGTCATTGAATGTTTAAAAGTGTTTTAAAGTCCTTAATTTACTCAAATATAGATAAAATTATAATATATAGGGATGATCATGAAGGGAATGAAGGTTTCATCACCTTTTTGCTCACAAATGGAGTTGGAAATGGGTGTTTAAGGTGCCTCCAATAGACAAAATTAATTTTAGAGTGTTAATAATTAATTTAAATGTATAAATAAATTATAAATAAATTAAAACCAATTCAAAATAGACTCATATCATTGAAAAACATCTCTAGGTCATCCCTAAGGCCATAAGCAAGTATTTTTTATGAATTTTTCTTAGGGAGTTTGGTGAAGAGTTATAGATATTTAAAAAAAAATTAAATATATTAAAAATTTATACATATAAAAATATAATATTATTATTATTTATTCAAACTTGGAACTCATTTTAGACCTCGTAATCCAAATCAGGATTTCTTGAAAACTGGAGAGCATAAAATGGTTTTTTTTTGAAGTTGTAGATGGAGTTTCGAGATAAAATTTTATTTTAAGGTATATTACACCATTATTATTATGTTAAAATCATATTTTTTTCATTATATATTATAATTATGAATATCCATCAAATTTATAGCTCTCACATTGCATTCAATAAGCTTGTCAAAGTTGCACAAGATAGGCATATGGAAGAATCAATTTGGAGGGATGATTTGGTCATCATCAAGTGCACACTTATAAATAATATTAAATTTATAATTAAACATAAAAATTATCATATGTATAACTAATGTGCCTCATTTTTGGTTAAATTTAGTTAGTTCAAGTCAATAACAAATAACTTTCAATTAGCCCTACAAAAGTGGAGTTCTAAAATATGCAAAGGTGGATAAATGGAGTTTATGTATTGGTTAATATTATATAAATATTTTTAGGAAATATATTAATTTAAAAAGGAAAATTTCATCCCACTTATATTATTCCCCCCTTTGGGCTATTTTTAGAAGAGACATGAGGCCAATAACTCTAGGTGTCAAGTCAAGATAAGTCCAGTAAACTCAAGATGCAAGTGTATTTAAATATATTATAAATATAATATGAATTAAATACCAATATTAATTAAATAAATACCAAAAAGAGTTAACTAAATAAGATCAAAATTTGCATACAAGATCACATCAAGTTAACTCAAGATTCTAGATGAATGATGAACCCTTTGACTTTTAAAATATGCAAGAATAGCCTCCCTCTATCCTACCAAAAAACATTACATGAAATAATTTTTAAAATAAAATTATAGATTGGATTTTATGTGAAATTAAAATTGGAGTTGAAGGTGGAGTTCAATTTTGAGTTGAATTTTTAGTTAAAGTAGGAGTGAACTAAGACTTGCATGTGGACTCATTTGGAACTTATTGTATTATCTATCTCTTATTATTTTATATATGTACATTTATTTTTTAATTATTATGGGTATATTATTATTTTAGATAACTAAAAATCTACCAAAATTTTGAACTACCTCACCTTTGAAGTAATAAAGAGCTGAATTTTTCTTCCATCTTCAAGTTGTTCATGAAGTGTATTCTTAATTAATTGATAAAACTTAGGGAATGATTGTTTTTCCTATATTTATATATGAATACCTCAAATTTATGAATAAAATTAAAATTATTTAATGTCATATAAAGTGTCTAAGTCTTATTTTTACCTAATCTGGAAGTGAATTCAACCATTATTCATTCCTCCCAAGATAGTGTAAGTGTCTATCAAGACCTGTGTGTAAAATACTTATGAAAGAGTCATTATATGAATATTAAGAGAATGTGTGTAATTTTTTTAGTCTCCAAAGTGTGTAAATTATAGTCATAATTGAATTTAATATTGGTTCACACATTTTCAACAAGAGTGAACTTTTGAATGATAACAAGTACTTGTGTGAGAAAGTAGGTAGCATCATAGAGTTCGTTAAATTATCCTATTTTAATATAATATCTAAAAAAATCCAAATATAACTCAGATCTATCATGATTACAAATATGGAGTTTTATCTTTGATTAGAAAAAGGATATGTGTTATTAATCACATCTTTTGGTTCAATTTTAACTTTTGACTTTATAGGTTACCTTTTGTATCATTACATTTTATTTAAAATGATTTTAATTTTAATTTTTTTGATGTATTTTTCTATCCTTCCTCCATATGGATTTATAGAACCAAACATGGGTGCTACATATGACTATCATTTGAATACTTTGGACTTGGTTGCTAAGAAATAGAACTTAGAGAACATGGTCTCTAAGAGTCATGTTAATTTATGTGAAAGAAGAGTGTTATATTGAATTATAACTTGGATTATATAATGTGGAATGAAAGGGAAGGAAGTCAAAATCAATTTAACATGAAACAATTTAGAATAGTTCAAATTAAAAAAATGTAACAAAAGGTAAAAAAGGGATATAATGATAGTGAAGTGTGATTCTTATCATAAGAATGAGGGAAGTGTAGGAAAACATGATAACACATTATTTTTTTTAAAATTTTATATTTAAAATAAGAAAAATATAAAGTTGAGAACAAGGGATCATAATATTGTAACCATTTCAAATACATTCTAGAAAAAGAACATTGAATTAAATATGGTGATTTTATAAGGAAGCCCTGGTCCTATACATGGTCTTAAAATGATACTCATAAAAGAGAAACCCCTGAGGGTGCAAAAATAATTTTAAAAATAATGGTAAAAATGGTATTTGTGAGAAAGGATAGGTATTATCCTTAGTCTTACACTACAACTCACGAGAAAAAGAAAACCAAAGGACCAAAATAAGGGACTAAGATTTGTGGAAAGAAAAATTGTTGTAGAGGGTGATACCTATGTAGATATATTGAAAAATGTGTTAGAAAGATAACATATAAAAAGAATGATAAAAAGATAAGATATAGACAAAATAGTCATTTAAAAGTTATGCATTGGTGGGCTCTTTGAAAATATGGCCTTCATTAGTTTGAAGTTGATAGGTACTCATACCAAGGATTTATTTTAATAAATAAGGGCCCCACCATTTTTGGGCACATTTTACTTATTTATCATGAGTGTAGTCTAATTTAATGAAAATATAAACAAAATTAAAAGTGTGGACTTTAACACATTTTCTATGTTGTTTGGTGATGTGAGCCTTGTATTGGTGATTATGTTGTAGCATGAAAAGATGATGTTCATCAAGAAGATAAAGATCATGAAAATGAGATTCATATGATTGTTCAATGAGTATGATAATATGAAGATATATATGAATATAGGGAAGCACAAATTATAATGGGAGGACTGATTCAAAACTATAAACTAGCAAAAATAAGGCTGCCCCAGTTGTAGTGCATATGATAGTGTAATAGTCCCAAAGAGTGGGATAAAGATGAAGATGCCAATCTATGTAGGTATCATGGATTATCTTTTGGATACTTTTATTAATAATTTTTTTAGTGGAAATATCTTGTTCATCCATTATGGATGGTAGGGCATGGAAAATTTGTGATTGATTTTAAATTTAACATAGATTTGTTTGATGTCTTTATTTTTAAAATTTCTATTGTTATCATAAATGATAGTATGAGCAATGTCAAAGTGACACATGCTTTGATTAAGGATGAATTTATAAATGGTGGTTTTGGGAAAATTAACAAGAGGCATGTCTTTGACCCACTTGGTAAAATAATTAATATCTATGATAATAAATAAATGCCATACTATGATCTATGTAGTTTGCCTATGAGATTTAATCCCCACATTGAGAATAGCTAGGGAGACTCCATAGTTTGAATCTCAGTAGAAGGTAAATGGATTAGATTACCCTGAATTTGGTAAGGGCTACACTTTTTAGTGAATTCAATGGCATAATTTTCAATATTAGGCCAAAAGTAACCCATGCGTAAGCATTTGCATAATGTAGCATATATGTTATAGTGACAACTACAAATGCCCCCATATGCTTGTTCAAGGAGTGGAGGAACATATTATTTCATAGCATAATTAAATAGGGTACCTTCAACATTATGATAATCAAGGATGTTATATCAAAATACATACTTTGAAATGTTGTTTATGAATTCAAGTCTTTTCATGGGAATCTATGTTTAAAGGATAGGTTTGATGCTCAAAGAATTGAATGATGTCTTTGTACAAAAATATCTATTGAATGGTAACATCCTCAATATGGTATATATGTGAATTTGTGGTTGAATGTAAGATGAGGACTTTAATATTTGGATAAGAAAGGTATAGTTAGTAAGAACTTGATGCATATGAAAAAGGGATCTTGAAGAAGCAAGTGAATCAATGATAGAATTTTGATCATGAGGGATGAGATCAATGGTAAAAGAAAGGAATTATTTAGAAAGGGTAGTGGCTATTTGATGATAATAAATGATATTTTTATTTTTCATTGATAATCACCATTAATATATTAGTAGATGAGTTGGAAGCCACCAAAATCATGTAGATATTTAATGTCTAAATCAAGTGTCACTCTCATGCTTAAAAATTAATGCTTCATATTATGACATGTTATTAGTAACATCAAATGTAATGAAAAATACCAAAGGGATAATTTTACCAAGAGGAATAATGAGGATACAACCTACCCAAACTCCTTGAAGGTATCTTCTAACACCATAAAAATAAAGGGTCCATCTTCAAATAATCAAAATTTATTTTAGGTAGTTATTCCATGACTACTTTAGATTATGTAGTATTGATAAGGATAAAGGACTCTTATATATTACTTGCTTAAAGATTAGCAGTGAAATTATGTAAGTAATATTTAAGAGATATAACTTGATTAAGATATTTGATATAAAGGATATTTATATCTATGAGACTATCATGAAGGTGGTTGGTATAAAATATTGGAGTTCTTACTAGTTGATCAACAATGATTTGTCCTTTGACATATTTTTATGTAATAATGTGGAGATAAACTTCCATGAGAAGAAACATCCACTTGTTAATTATGTCTCTAATAAGAAAGGCTTTAGATAATAAGTGATAGAGTGGATCATAATGAATGATAACATAAGTTGTTTGTCAAAATTTTAATGTTTTCACAATCCATCATGTATTAACAAATTTCTTTTGGGAGAAATTGTGTTCAATTTTTAACATTGACATGTTTTGGATCAACTAATTGATCCTTCATCAGGAATAAAATTGTATTCCTGATAAAGGATTAAGTAGTTGATCCAAAAAACATCGATGTTAAAAATTGAACATAGTTTCTTATAGAATAAATTTGTTAATAAGTTATTTGATACAACATATAATGATGGATCTTTTCAACTACAAAATATATTGCAAGGCAATCATGTTCTATTTTTGTATATAATTTTTCATAGTCAATAAGGCCTCAACTTATGTAATAGATGAAATAATCTCTTCTAATATCATAATATTATGGAAGCATTTCCCTAACTAATATAGGTGTGGAAGAAGTATATTAAATTAAAGGATGATCATTAAAAGGTGGATGAAGGGTTGGTGGATGAAGCAAATATTATTTTATATTTTTAAACACTTTATGACAAGGATTTATCCATTTTGAGAGCATTACCTTTCTTTAGAAGATAATTGATAGAACAAATGTGGTAAGCCATTTTGGGGACAAATTATCTTACTGCCCTAAGCTTGCCAAGGTAAGTGAAAATATCTAAAATGGAATGAATGATATATATTTTGAAAATAACATTTATCTTAGTGGGATTGACATAAATACCATGAAGATAGACTAATAACCCTAGTAATTTTCTAGATGTGATGCCAAAGACACATTTATAGCGGTTTAGTCTAACTTTATATTTGATAAGATGATCGATGATGATATCAAGATCACAAGGATGAGTTTTTTAATTTTTAGAATTAGTAATGACATATTCCACATAGGTTTCCATAATTTTATGGATAAATTCATGAAAAATATAGGTCATAGCTCACTGATAGGTACATCCAATATTTTTGAGGCTGAAAGGAATTTTAACGTAATAATAGGTGCCCTATTTCATGGTGTAATATGTCTTATATTGATCTTTGGGGGCAATATGAATTTTATTATAACCTAAGAAACCATATATAAGGGAAAAAATTTCATATCCAATAGTTGAATCAATGATGGAATATATGAAAGGTAAAGGGAAGTTATCCTTGAGACAAGTAGGATTGAGGTTACAAAAATTGATACAAATGCGAATGACCAGGGTGAATTTTTCCAAATAGGGATAATGTTTTAGACCCATTAAAAATAGTCCAAAATATTTATAAATTTAACATCAATAATTTTAATTATTTTTTTATGACATAAATTGGAAACTTTAGGTGGAAATTTCCATTATTTTTATCGCATGGGTTTCATGTCAGGATAGGTGATGATGTTGTGGAACAAGATGGTAAGATCAATGTAAAGCATGTCTTCATAGGACCAATTGAATGTCTCATGATATTTATTAAATAATAAACTAAATTTATCATGTTCATTTAGTGAAAGTTATTTAGAGACTATAATTGGTCGAGGACATGATGGGGTAGTTTCCTTCATAAGCATAACATTTCCATCTTGGAAATGATATGGAACATTAGGTAAAGAGGAAATGGGATTTTTTTTGGCATCAATGATAGCAATTAAGTTGTTATAACAATGGTATTTTTACTTGATATTCCCAAGTTTATGATGTTATTAAGGGAGTTGAGGTTTTCAAGCATGAAGCAATTCAAGAATGGATTCATCAATAGGCAAAGTAGGAATAGGACCATAATACTCCACATATACTTTGAGAACAATAATTTTTTTACCATGGTATTCATATTCAAAATTTATTTTATTTAAATATGTAGCCTTGGCATCTAGTGTAATATTAGGAGTAGGTGGAGTAGGAGAAGAAGGTTTATATGATTCAATTGGTTTATCATAACAAATATTGATAGGGAGAGGATTGGAGAGAATGAATAGTTTAGTAGGAGGTGTATAAGATTTTGGATTTTTTGGAGGTTTGAAGGGTAAATTTTTTCTCCACCACCCAAGGGCTATTTAGAAGTGGAGAATTGGTAGGAGGTACATGACCTTAAGCTGCTAAATTAAAATATATGGAAATGGCATGAACATCAAAATTGAAAGCATGTATTTGAGCTAATGTTTTTTGATAATGTTAAACATCCAAGTATCATGATTAAGATTGGGCCATAATGTATTTATCATCATAAGTTGGAGAAATTTTACATGCTTGAGATTTAGGATGAACTTAAGAAGGGTAGATGCCTAAATCATTTAATATACATGGAGACATGATTAGATGATCTTGGAATGATGTATCTAATCCATAATCTTTGCACATCAAGTAATATTATATGTAATATTATTATTAAACATTATATGGAGGGGAAATTAGAGATCTCATCAATGAGAGGGATTGTGCAATCACAAGGAAATAAAGAGGGAGGGAGCAACACTTAGATGTAATGAGGTAGTTTGGTAGTGTTATAAGTATTTTACATGTCATTAGGCTCATCATCATCAAAATCAACAAGAGTGACATGTAAATATAGATTCATGTTGATGAATTCAATTAAAGGAGCATTATTAATCTTCATAATAGTGGGAATCCAATATTGAGATTTGGGGATACATTGGCTACTAGAAGAGGTGATATCCCTCATTATATGAGTCTATGGGTGTCCTAAGAGTATGTTGTATGATAAGGGTAAATTAGGAACCATGAGTTTAGTTCATATAGTCTTAGGTCCAATCATAAGAGGGATCCAACCAAGTGGATTTTCATTAGTTTTATCAAATCTATGACAAGTCAAGTGAATTTTTTAAGATGATCTTTATTATAGACAATTTTTTGGATGAGCCATAAATATGTCACATTAGTATCAAACCCTTCATCTACTAATACCTCATAATTAAGGGTGGTATTAATATATTTTTAATGAAGAGGGGTGGATCATAGAGGTCAAATATAATCTCATCATTGATCATATATTATTTGAGGAAATCAATGGAGGTTTTCAAATAAGGACAAATGGATTCAATGGTATGCACTTTGGTTGGTTAAGGCTCATGAAAAGGTGGTTCTTCCTCTAAAGAAGATGGCTCTTTAATTTCTTGAAGTTGTTACATGAGGAATTTATGATGATAAGGAGAGGTACAAACTAAATCCATAAGAAGAAATTTTCAAGATATGGAGTTGATTTATTCTAAGAAGTTCTAATGGGTTTTTGAATAACAACCGACATGAGGCTTAAAAGGTAAAATATTTTTAAGAGGAAGAGAATTGGTTGGTAGTTTTGAAGGAGGAAATGGTTCCTCATTGATTTATGAAGATAAGTGAGTAGTGGTAGTGTCTTTGAGGAGTTATTATTCCAAAGATGGTTTCTTAGGTTTGGTGATAGGATTTTTGTGGGATGGTTTACATTGATAATTGACCTTAGCCACATTGACATATTGATAATTGGTGTAATATTTATAATAATCAGCATCAATAGTATATATATATATATATATATATATATATATATATCATTATTGGCTTATTGAGAATTAGATGTGGAAAAATAGTTTTGGTTGTTATAATAAGAGGATTTAGGAGCATGTCATTTTTGAGAGGCATTATTTCAATATTGATGATGGATTTGAATCATGGTTTAATGATTAAAGGAATCCCCAAGTATATATGAGACAACAAATTTTGTAAGCCCTCTACATGTTTCATGAGAATGACTGATGTTGATGTGGAACCAAAAAAATTGATTAGGGTCATACCATTTTAGAGTATTATTGGGATAAAAAAATGGCTTAGAGGGTGCTAAAATTTGTTTCATTTACTACATAGTTAATGGTGTATCATAGGATTGGGGATTGTCAGCTTTGTAAACTCCTAGTTTGGATTGAGGAGGATTGTTGGTTATGGAATTAATTGAATGTTGAAAATATCCTTTGATGATTTTGGTATTAGGTTCAAATTGATTCACTAATAAGTCTAGACACTAGCTTGGTAAAGATCTTTGTTAAGCATTTGAGGAGCAAAAGTCTAAACCTTATACTAAAGTGAAGGAGTTAATGTAGTTATAAAGAGTTTTAAAAAATTATCATCAGTCATTTTATGATTGGCCCTATGATCCAAATATTTTCATCATTTGATAAAATTAGGATCTAATTCAAGATGAAATTAATTAGCATTGATGAAATGGTTAAGGTAATTCTCAATAATATCATTGTGTTGAAAATCTATAAGTAGAGCATTGACTAAATCCTCTAGTTTCTAGATAGAATGTTTGGGAAGTTGATTGTACCATTCCAATACATTGCCAATAATTTTTCTATCTAAGAGTTTAGTTTTGGAAAAATTATTAGTTTGGATACACTCTTTATAAATATATCCAAATACCTTAAAGAAAGATGTAGGGTCTATAGTCCTGTCATATTTAATAGTTGGATATATGTTACCAATATTAATAAAAATAATGAAAGGGGATATAGGCTCATTTTGGATGTGTTGGAGCATCATATTATTCATGATAGGTTGGGGGATAACATTCCCCATGACATCTCTAAGAGGTGAAGGAATAAAATTTTGATTGTTTTGAGGAATAAGAATGGGAGGTTGATTAGCCATGTTGATCAAATGATGTTGTAGTTACATCATTTGAGAGGTGTTATATGTTTGAATTATGTTCATTTGTTATATCATCTATGTATGAATATAGGTGGTATCAATTGGTGGATTGGCTTCTATAAGAGGACTCACCAAATTAGTAGTAGGGGGAGGGTTGTTAGGTGATGCATTAGTTGTGGGATTATTAGATAGACTTTTGTCAATTACCCCCACATTGTGGTCGGATGTTTAAAGATAAGAATTATCTTAATTGGTATGAAAGGGATCTGATCCATCAATCTCATCTTGTTGGGTGATTTGAACAATGTTTCAAGCTAAATGTGAGGGAGTATAAGAAGTACTCCAAGAAAAAATATCCTCTTTGGAAGGAAAGAAAG
Organism: Torreya grandis; assembly: GCA_037957365.1. Classification (NCBI taxonomy): domain Eukaryota; kingdom Viridiplantae; phylum Streptophyta; class Pinopsida; order Cupressales; family Taxaceae; genus Torreya; species Torreya grandis. The sequence goes on from JARHVA010003123.1 coordinate 202,925, forward strand.
GAATAAAAGAACACCCCATATGGTGTATAAATTGATTTAGGTTATCTAAGAAGATTTTGAGAGGGGATTTCATGGTGCATGATGAAAATAACTAATATTTGGAAATAAGAAGGTAATATAGGGATAGAGTTGGCTAGATAGAGAATATAGTCAGCCAACATGTATAGAGTCAACTAGGTTAATAGAGATCTATAAGGAAGAGTCACATAACAAAGAGATAAGGGGACATAATCGAGCTAGTCAACTATGTGATGGAAAATATGAATTTGAAATTGGCTAAAAATAATACACATTTTTATGGGTTGATAATGTACTATTAAACAAAGAAATAAATAGAAAAATAGGGATACAAAGTCAGATAGGTCAATTATGTAGTGCAAATAGGAAGGATAAACAATCTATAAGAGACTATATCAACCAAAATGATAGTGTTCTAAAATAGGGGAAATTTTTCAAGGTAAATTTAAATAAAAATGAAAGTAAGAATACAAGAAATTAGATCAATGTTGAGTAATTAATTTGAATACACAACACAAACCTTACACCAATGCTATTTAATGCAAGTTTTATAATACAACATACAATGATCAATAAACAAGATGTAACTAGAAATTAAATACTAATTAAATGGTCATCCTAATTGTTATTAATTTTTAATAAAGTATAATTTTAATATGATAGGGAAGTTGGCTGAAATAAAGAACTAAAAAGCAATCTAAGGTTCGTTTTAGGATGTTTGGGATGAAAGGGATCTGTATTGGTGATGGCGCTGGCTTGGTATTGGGGCCTACCCTTTCACTTCATATTCTTACAATGATAAGGGTGTTGAGTGATTTTCTAATATATACCATATACCACATATTTATACTTGGCTAAAAAATCAAGTTGGCTTCCCCCTTGGTGATGAAATCCAAGTAGGTAGACCTTTGGAAGATAAATGTTTAATGATTTTTAAGTGTAAATTAATTTGGTAGTGTGTTTAAAAAGAGAAAGTGTAAATACAATGATAATTTTAAAAACCATATATTTAATATATGTGAGTTACTCTAAGCATGAAAATAATTGAAAAGGAAAGGTGAATTAATTACTAGTAAATATATTTTAATTCCTTGATTGAGAATAGTATAGATTCAATTCAAGTAAAAATATATGCAAATAGTAAATAATAGAGTCAACCAGGTCATTTTTTTTATAGAGGCAAGGTCTATAAGAATAAAGTTGAATATGTCGACTATGTCTTCTAGACAAACTATAAAACTATATTGAGTAGGTTGAACCAATTGGCTATAGGGATGCTATTTTATAGACTGCAAACTTGTGAAAAATAGTATTGAAAGAAGAACTAAAATGATAGAGAGAGAAAGGAAGGAACCTTGATGGGCTTGAAGATGTTTTATATTAAACATTTTTATGCTATGATGCTCAAATGCTATTTTAAATTTATGCTAATTGGGTCAACTGACTCAACCAAGTTTGTAAAATCATGTATGTTAAAGAAGAAATGGTGAATTGATTTGACTAATTCAACTATGTTTGTGGACTTTCATGTTGATAGAAGAGAATAATAGATGGATTCAATTGGCTTGAATATATATGCCAATCTAAAGTTGATGAAGAATACTATGTTGAACCGATTGATCTAGTAACTTACATTTGGTAAAGACCTACATAGATATAACATAGTCATTTTAAAGTGAGTGTATGTTAAACCTGTGCATAGAAAGTTAGAACTATACTGACCGGTTTGATATAGTATTTAAAATATAGAATAATATAATACGATGAAAAAAATTATGGTATGAAATAAAACCTGCAAGGGTTAGATTCACTTTGGGTTCACTATAATGTATACAAAGGGAATGAAAATGATCTATTAATCAATCCTAACTTTGAGAATATAAATCCTAGTTACACTTTTGATTGTTGATACATTATATATTTGCAATCATGACCAATATAGATCTATTAAATCTATCCAAGGGATTTCTTACCAAAATAAAATCATTAGGGAGGCTTTCAAAGCCTCTAAACAAGTAAAACTATGCAATGACCCTAATTATCTCCTATGTTTTCATATTCACAAATGTATATGAAAAGTAAAGAAAAATCTAATCTAGTGATCACCAAAGGTTGTGTCACAAAATGGGGTTTAGTAAACATAAAATTAAACATGCATAAGAGAATCCTAAGTTATATATATATATATATATATATATATATATATATATATATATATATATATATAGATAGGTAAATCCATTACTTATGTTAATTCTATCTACTAAACTAGAGGAGCAAAGATATAAATACTTACCTTGAAGATGAACCCATCGAGGCTCAATCTCTCCCTTAGCTAAAGGTACTTCACAAGAGGTTGTTGTGGTTTATAAGGATCACTAAGAAAGGCCAAAGCATTTAAGACTTTTCCATAAGACAATATTCTTCTCCAAATGTAAACCCTAAGATATAATTCCTCAAGTAGAATGGAAAAAGAGTAGATTGTAAAGAAGAGAATGAATATTTAACTCTTGTTATCTCTCTACGAATATAAAATTGAATGTGTATACAAAGCTTAATCTAACCCTAAAAAATTTATAAAGTTTAGCTAATAGGGTTAGACAATCAAATCTATATCATTATTGATAAAATAAAATTAGGTCTTGGTTTAGGTCCACCAGGGGCCGACTTAGACCCTAAATGAGTTTTATCAATTAAAGTACAAGGTCAATGGGGCTAACAGTGTAATGTAAACCATTATAAAGGGTTTTAGGATTAAGGAAGGGATAATTAAAGTAGAAAATGAATTAAATAGGGTGAAAAAGAGGAGGCAAATATTAGGGGAGTGTTTTTAGGAGATGGTTGTATTGATATCAAGTGGTAGTATAGGACAACAATCCTATGAAACACCAATTGTCTATCCCCCCTTTCCTTGTGCACCCTTTAAGTTTTGCACTTAGAGAGATTGAGATTCAACAAGATCCTATAAGATATATAGCATCAATAATTTATAAATTTTGAAAATATTATGTGTATACAATATGCATCTACTAGACTCTTTCTCTTATTGAGTATGGTTTTTATCGATTAGAATGATATATCACCAAAGGTAATCATTTTATATCTAGTAAGAGGTGGTATATGATGAATTTGAGGAGAATATTTTGGAAGTAAATGAATGATCAGGGAAATTGAAGGGGATGAAATATTTAATACCTCAACTTCTTTAACATGTACATTTTAAATTGCCTCTGAGGATGAGAAAAGGTATTGTTGGATAGTCTGGGAATGACAAGAGAAGGGTCACCAAGAGATAAAAAATACTATAGCACAAAAAAAAAAAATTAATTTAATTTCTTACCCATAACAAATCTCTCTTCTAATATTTTTTAGATGGTTTCATTTCTTCATGATATTCATCACCACCATCCTTAGAGCTTGAAGAGCTAGATGACTAAATTGTCAAACTTGTACTGATCTTCTTTGGAGTTTTTTCAAGTTTTTCCCTTAGAGGGGATAATTTCATTTATCTCTTGGATTCACCCACTCTCATAAATTTTAAAACTTTATTATCTAACCTTTTCTTATTTCTAACAAGTACAACATTAGTTTATCCCTAGATATCTATAAACTCTCTTATTAACTAATTGATGGTTGAAAAAGGAGCATAATTTTTATTAGCATACCCAAGGTCAATGAGATATGTCATGTCATCCACAATATCATATGATACCCTTTCATATTTGAATGTCTTGATCTAATCAATAGTCATTCTGATTGAATCTCATGAGATCACTTCATAGTCATCAGAATAATTTGTTCAGTAGTCTTCTAAGTGAGTCACATGATCATATAAAGAACCATTGTTGAAAATATTTTTCGTGAGTCACTTGATATCAAAATAAGATCTAAAAGTATAGGATCAAAGGGTGAATTTAGAGATATCACACTTAGTCTTATGAGCATTAACAAGAACATTACACAAAAAAGTCCCTAGGAGATTGGGAATGAAACTCCTAATATGTGTTTTTTGGTAGAATTTATGAAATTTTATTATATTTATACAAAAATAAACTAATATAATATTATTATTGGATAAATGTTTTATCCATATAAGATATTACTCACATCCTCTGACCTTGATATAGGTAAACTTTTAGAATTGAATGAAATAACTACCATAATGGTTGATCAAGTTATCTTATTTGTCAAATATTATCCTTCCACAATATTCATCAATATATTATAGGTCAAAACATCCCCAAAATTATATAAAATGTGAGTACATTAACTAACCACCTCGTTAAAATTAGTATTCTAGAAGCATCTTGATTTATAACATATGTTCAATGCTCATACCTAGTTTTTTCTTATGTGAAACATTATAATCCTAAGACTGGGGAGATAAAATAAAGTGGAATATCACTAATGGATAAGAAATATGGGATGTTAATGATAATTATAATAAGGATAATCACTTATGATACTTATGCCAAAATAAGGGTGATGATGCTTTGGAGGAGATTCTCCTTTTGTGAAATTGCTCTAGGTCAACATGCTCAATCTATGAATCTATAGT
>JARHVA010003123.1:212500-217500 GCA_037957365.1 Torreya grandis
AAACACACCAAAACACTTTTGGCCAAATAGTTACCTAGAGTTCCCTAGAGTAGAAGTAAGCTCTCATACCAAGTCACATAATCTAAAAATTGACCCAAAAACTTTAAAGCATTTTTGATATGTGTATCCGAATTCCAAAAATAATATTTGGATATGTACCTCATTCCATCAGTTTAAAGTGAAAAACATATAAATTCTTACTAACACCAACTTTTGATAATCTCGAGTATGATTTACACCTCTAGTTAGAGTGATTTATAAAATACATTTTAACAATAACCTTAGTTACTTGTTCTATCTACAAACCATCATTATAACTTTAGGAAAAAATAAATATTTTTCATTAATACATATACCAAAGGGTTACTCGAGGATCTTCCAAACATAACCAACCATGATAAGATATAGAACTAAATTAAATAAGGGGTTGTCAGTGTTTAACTAACAATAACAACATTTTTTTCTTAGGTGATGTTATATAAAATAATATAATCATGGAGAATTTTGATTTCATAAGGAGGTTGGTCATGAATCATACAATGAACTATAAATGAACATATATTAATATTATTAAATCTAAAATATCCAAATTTATAGGTAACAACCAAAGAATAACAAACATCTTTAAGTTTAGCAATAGTCTCACTGATGTTTAAGTAATAAACCTAAAGTCTCCTTTAGATAGGCTAAACACTTAAGCTCATATTACCATCTTAGTTGGTCATAGACTACACTACCTATCATAATTAATTTTCATTCCAAGGATCATTTTGTTCATGCTAAGTTTACTCATGAAAAACACTCATAAGCCTTCCCAGATATAATAAGGGTTGTATCTCATTTTTGATTTGGATAGTTCATGATAAGTCAAGAAACTTATATCTCATCAAGGAAAACTTATTGAAATGATCTTAAATGATTATTAATTACTTATTAGTTAGTACATTAAATATGTATTATTTTCTATTCAACTTTTAAATAGTTAATAAAAAAATTTATCTTATGAAACTATGATTAAATATTTAACCAAGCAATTACACATTTATTAAACTCATTGGCCCTTAATCTCTTAGTAGTTATTGATTAATTTTAAATTAGTTCATCCATGAATCTACTCTTGATAGACTGCATTGGGATTTTGATCATTTTATGTATTATACAAAATTTAATACATTCAATTGTAACTTTAAGGTTACAAAAAAGTTGTACCACTAATTAAAATCTATAATTTAATAAAAATCAAATATTGTAAATTGCATAATAATTATTTAAAAAATTAATCAATCATTTATTTTCATGTTTATAATTTTAAATATGATTAATATTATCTTATTATACTATTAAATTAATTGAAACCACAATCATATAAATGGGTTCAACTATGCCAAACTCATAATTCTCATATCATTAAAAAATATACAACTATCACCATAATATTATTATTACAATTAACTTACTAATAACTGATAACATATAACTCTTAGACATAAGATTGACACTAAATACTACACAATTTATCAAAAAAACACAATCAACTATGTTACCAAAGTTACCTGACTTTGTCAATCATTAACCAAACATGAAATATTTCCACCCATAATCATTTCATTTTTGCATAATCTAAAACTTTCAATGAAACCAATTCTAAATCAAATATGTACATGAAAAAACAAGCTACAAGGATAACTTGATCAAACAACTAACCAATATATATTACATCTAAATAACTAGTTCATATTTACAACATTCTTGATCAAGTAAAATGAATTTGTTTTCTAAAAATAAACAATATAAAATATTATAGTTTAGAAAAAAACTTATCAAAATAAAAAAATGGTCTAATGGTCTGTAAAGACATAATCCACCATGAAAATATGTAATGTATTTAAGACAAATTAAGTTCTTGACAATATATCAAGGTTAAATGAGTAATTAAATGAAACTACTAAAAAACAATTCGCAAGTTATTCAAAATCCACACTATTAACCACATAATACACAATTGAAGCTATTTATTTGAAAAACAAATTTAGACACAACATCTCAAAATACATGCCCTAATTTTATACCAAAACTAAACTCTCTTTCCTTGATTTTAATTTCATGGAATGAATGGAAGTCAAATAAGAAAATAGTGAATAATATTTTAATACATTGTAAATGTCAATCAAATAGAAAGATGTTTTTTATATATATTAGTCATACACATTTCTTTATCAATCTAAATAAAATGATTAACTCATGCAAGATAATTAGTATAATCCTATACATATTTTACCCTATTAATGCTTGCTTCACACAAAGTTTTATTGTCATACACATGACTAAATATTAAATAAAACTTAAATTCAAAAAGTTAATTTCTAATTAAAGATAACCAATCAACAAGATCCTCAATAATTTATTAGATTAACTATAAGTATTTTTAAACTTTAATATACATGCATACCTTCAACAACATCATTAATACCAAATATGCACTTGGGAAATTTTATGATTAACAAAAATTACCATGCTACAAAACAAGTATCACAATGAATTTAGCATGCATTTAGCAAGGGTGGAAAGGTTTTGGAAAAATGGTTAGCATGCTAAACCCAAATCTTTAAGAAGTACTCAAAGAAGAATATGAGCTGAAAAATTAATATAATGAAATTCAAGAGAAGTGCAAGGAGGTGAATCAAAACATAAAAAAGGCAAAAAAGGGTGATTCTAATGAGTTCCCTGAGAAATCATTGAGGCTACAAGCATGGAGGGCCAAAGTAAAAGAACAAGATGTAACATGAAAAATGAGTTAAGAAAGAATATAGAAGTTTCTAGCATCACAATGACTAACAAGACAAAATGAATTTGACCATGATTTATTAAAGGGATGGTGAGCATAGTCAAATTTAATCCTATTCTATTTGTTCTTCTTAGTTTAGCTATGTTCCTTATTATATCTAGGATAATTATGTGTGGGTTTTTGTGGGATTCCTAGTGGGAATATAATTATAACTTAGTCTTTATTGGTGTTACCCAATTTTTTGTCCATTTTTTAAGGTAATTTGATCCTTTAAAACTCAATTTTTTACTCCTATCTTGAAAAATAATGCATAATTATTTTAATCATAAAACTCCAAATGAAATATAAACTCATTTTACAATATAGTTTCCTTCAGAAGGATAGATGTAACAAGAATAATATGCTAGTTATATTCATGCCTTATATATCCTTGAAATGTCTAGAAATTCATTTAAATAAATCATAGATCACCAATAAATCCTTTGAAAGTAAACCAAAATAAAATTAATGGTAAACTTTAGCCCATCCATTTGGTCGTATCCATACCAAACCCAACCATCATTCTGGGGTTGGAATATGATCCCAAACAAATCCAATATCATCCAAGTGATTAAGAATAAAAATGTTTTAAAATTGAAACCTTGTATACCATTGTCCACTATAATAATTTATACGAAAAAAGCACCAATTACTATGACCAATGACCACAAACCATTGAAAATAAGTAAACCCTATAACATAAACAACATTACCAAAAAGAGGCCAAAAAAAATACCAATAACAATTATATAAAAAGAAGAAAAGTTACCACATGACAATGGAAACCATAAAAAAGAGTTATACTATAAAATAGTAAAAATTAGTCCCCAAAAAGAGGTAAACCATAAAAAAGGAGCTTAACCCAAAATTTACCACAATAAAATGCCAAAAAGGGAAAAATTACAAATATTCAATAGTACCCAAAAATAGACAACACATAAGGAAATATGCTCAAGGACCATTTTATTCCATAGTTTTGTAATCCATGTAACACTTGAAATTTATCAGGATACATCACATCTATATGCCATCCAAGGTGAGTTGGACTCAAACCATGCATATAATCTAAATGTTTGCAACAAAAAACAACTTTTCTTGTTAAATAATGTATATTTATTATAGTATCTAGGATCTGAAATCTATTACAAGAGTTTGGAGGAGTTCTATGAAGGAAAAACTCCTTCCTATAACTTTCTCAAACCCTAAGGTTTTTATCATGTCCTCATTCACTAAATAATAAAAATTTAACTTACAAGTATTAAATAATTTTGGTAAAAATGATAACTTATTTGTTGTTCTATAGTTCTCTCTTTTTATTTATCATCCAAACTCCTCTTCATACCCTCTCAAACTAATTTATCACATTACACCATGGACATTTTTATTCTTCCTTTCATTCCCACTAATTCTCACATTAATTTTTGAGTAAAGTCTCTAAAATTTTCTCATCATGGCTACTTATTACATGTAGATGAAATCCTAAGGTTTCTTCATCAAATTATCTAACTTTGATTCCACCATTGACCTCCTAAGTCAAATGACAAATTCATTCCTTCCAAGACATTATCCATGCAATATCTAAAAACTTAATCTATTATGTGTTTCAAAATTAAATGTTAACTCCCAAAGATGCCTCAAGGTCCAAAGTGACTCACCCTTCATTCTAATGTTTACCTGAGTTTATAATGAATTTAATATAAAATCATTAAAATAAGTTTAAAACTTAGGAATAATTCACCTTAGGTATTTTTGAAGCAATGACAAGAATCATCATAGAATATTGCAAGCATGGCATGACATCATAGTCATAGCCAAAAAAACATCAATAAGAGTCATCAAATAATATCATAACCATGTCATCTCATCAAAATCATATCCAAAAAATATCTTTAAATTGTGATACAAATAAGAGTGTGATTTCAATTCATATTTCACCCAAAAAAGGGAAATATAACTTACAAACTTAGGAAGATTCTATAGTAAACTTAAAGAATTGACTCAAAAATATCAACAAAAGAACATAAATGAAAACATAGACAAAATAGCATAATTAGATATAAGACAATGATGACCTAAACCAAATAAAATATAAGTACACAAAATATTAAAAAAAACATGATATAATATTAACATATAAAAATAAGTGGTGGAATTAACTATGGACTTCAATTTTTAA